>JAEAOA010001432.1:607500-696317 GCA_016746295.1 Potamilus streckersoni | reverse complement strand
AAAAAATATTAACAAACAAGAGGCCCAAGGGCCTGGGCTAGCTTACTTGGATGATATCTGCTTAACAGCCAAATGCAAAAACAATTGCTCAAGAATTATAAGCTAACATGATGCCTTCTATCGACTTTATTTCCAGTGCTGTTGATAGCATGGAAATATCTGCTTCCATGTTTTCTATTTGATGTATCTTCAGCAATATTGGATGACAAATCAGCATCATTTATCCAATACTGAAAGGCCTTAACACCAAATCGCTTCTGTCCAATTTGGCCAAATTCTATTGTGCATTTTTTTTCAAATAAAGTTTTTTAAAATTTTTATCTAAATTCTTCATGCTAGGATGCTATCTGTTCAAATTGGTCAAATTCTGTTCACCAGTTTCTGATAAGTTATTTTTAGCAATAGTGGTCATATATTATGTCAGGCCAACATAATTTGTATGCCTGTGGAGTTTAACAACACATCAGCACAGTAGTGCCAAATAAATCTAGGCACCACACAAAAATGCAAACAAAACTCCAACAAAATGTAAAAGAAAAATGGCAAAATCTTTCAAATACAAAGCAAGATTTATAATAACAGACCACACTTTAGAAAAATTGAAGATATCATCAGTCTGAACATCATCTCAAGATGCACTTATTAGGACGTGCTAGAGGATGCATACCAGGGCAAAAAGGGTGATGTCACCTCTTAGGACTTAATGGAGGACACACTGGTTTGTTCTACATCCCAAAGCTAGCAGGTACAAACTTTCAAAGGCTTTCATGCCAGGACATTGCATACTGAGTTTTGTATAGTGATTTTTGTGAAGAAATTGAAAAAACCAGTAATGGATACCTGGCAGATGACATATAATGGCTGTATGTAAGGCCAGATTAGCTGATGAAAAGGCTTATTCCCTGATTATCAAGATACTATCATAAAAGTCCCCTGATGGTCTTAATCTATGTATCACTATGCATCTGAATGCATTTGACTTCATTAAAAATTTGTACAAAACAATTATTAATCAAAGAAAACAAAACCATTCCTTAATTTTAACACTACCTGTTGATGATTCCTCAACACCCTTGTAGACAACTGGTACAGCACCTGAAGTAGGGTTCAATGGCACAAATCGATGCTGTGAAGAAAAAATATAACCACCATTAGCAATATGACTTTCCTGCATAGCACTGCTTTTTCTAAATGATGTAGTAATTCTTATAATGCATCCATTGTATTAAGTTTGGCAGTGTTTGTGTCTAAATAACTGATCAAAAAACAGAATGAATGCAAATCAATGAGGCATGGAATATTGGTCACATTGACCTAATTTTGATTGAAAAACATGATAATTCTTATTAGGCATATGCACACCAATGTTACATCACTCTGCATGTCATAACGTCTGACAAACTGACAAATACACAAACATTCAAAAAGCTTTGTATAGTGTGAAATATAAATCAAAGTGACCCAGTTTAGACTTAAGGATGTCATAATTTTTATGGTTGCATCTACACGTCAATTTATATGATTGCACTGCACGTGTCTGAGAAAGTATGATATATGCAAAAGCTAAAAAAAATTACAGTGGTGGGAAATACTGATCAAAGTGACTTAGTTTTTACAAAAATGTGCAGAATTCTATGACCAGCATCTACATACCAAGTTAAATGACTCTACAAGCAACAGTTTTCTGTAGAGTCATTAAACTTTTTTTAAGAAAAACTGAGACAAACATGAACACTAACCTAGAGAAACTGTGTATGTCACAAGGTAAGCATCAATCACAGAACCATGAAATACAGGTTAGATTAACTTGGTTTTGATTTATCATACTACAAGCAGTAGTGCTTGAGAAACCAAGTTAAATGTAAAAATTACCCAAACTCTAAACTTTAAAATATCAATAACTGTGTTCAAATTTTTACTAAATGGTGTAGTAAACCCTATGACACAGCTGAACACCAAAACTTGTTACTCAGCAAGCAACTAAGTCTAGACATTATTGGAGGGCTGACGTCATCAATCCATATGCCAGAATTGCTTTGCAATCCTACCAAAAATGTTGTATGTAAAGTTCTAAAGTGGAATAAATAATTTGAATCAAATCTCAACAAATAATTTAAACCATGAAATATAATCATTTGTCATTACTATAAGAATTTTCCTATATCCAAAATTATGCCCAAGATATGTTCATTTTAAATACCCACTATTAAACTGATTTCTTTGTTCTTCCAATTAAATTCCTGGTTTTCTCTTTTCATTGAAATCCATTAACTTTAAAAAAACGTCTTTCATTGTCACATCAAAATTATTCAGTGTTGCATTACTGTGCTTTGGGTTCTAACTTGTCAGAGTGGATTGTTGTTCTTAATACGGATACCAAGCTTTCTGTCATTCCTAATAAGAATATTAAGCTTTTTATCATTCTTAATATGCATTTTAAGTTTGGTGTCATTCATAATAAGGACTTTAAGCTTTGTGTCGTTCTTAATAAGGACATTAAGCATTCTTTCATTCTTATTAAGGATATTAAGCTTTGTGTCATACTTAATAAGGACTTCAAGGTTTCTGTCATTCTTAAAAAAGAATTTAAGCTTTGTGTCATTCTTAATAAGGAGTTTAAGCTTTCTGTCATTCTTAATAAGGAATTTAAGCTTTGTCATTTTTAATAAGGATATTAAGCTTTGTGTGATTCTTAAAAAGGATTTTTAGGTTTTTGTTGTTCTTAATAAGGATATTAAGCTTTGTGTGATTCTTAACAAGGACTTTGAGCAGTCTGTCATTCTTAATAAGGATATTAAGCTTTCTGTCATTCTTAATAAAGATATTAAGCTGTCTTATTCTTGATAAGGATATTAAGCTTTGTGTGATTCATAACATGGACTTTGAGCATTCTGTCATTCTTAATAAGGATATTAAGCTTTGTGTGATTCTTAATAAGGAGTTTAGGCTTTCTGTCATTCTTAATAAGGATATTAAGCTTTGTGTGATTCTTAATAAGGAGTTTATGGTTTCTGTTGTTCTTAAAAAGAATATTAAGCTTTGTCATTCTTAATAAGGATATTAAGCTTTGTGTCATTCTTAATAAGGAATTTAAGCTTTGTGTAATTCTTAAAAAGGATATTAAACTTTGTCATTCTTAATAAGGATATTAAGCTTTGTGTCGTTCTTAATAAGGATATTAAGCTTTGTGTCATTCTTAATATGGACTTTAAGCTTACTGTCATTCTTAATAAGGATATTAAGCTTTGTGTCATTCTTAATAAGGAGCTTAAGATTTCTGTCATTCTTAATAAGGATATTAAGGTTTGTGTCGTTCTTAATAAGGACATTAAGCATTCTGTCATTCTTAATAAGGATATTAAGCTTTGTGTCATTCTTAATAAGGAGCTTAAGCTTTGTCATTCTTAATAAGGATATTAAGCTTTGTATCATTCTTAATAAGGAGTTTAAGCTTTCTGTCATTCTTAATAAGGATATTAAACTTTGTATCATTCTTAATAAGGAGTTTAAGCTTTGTATCATTCTTTATAAGGACATTAAGCTTTGTATCATTCTTAATAAGGAGTTTAAGCTTTCTGTCATTCTTAATAAGGATATTAAACTTTGTATCATTCTTAATAAGGAGTTTAAGCTTTGTATCATTCTTAATAAGGACATTAAGCTTTGTATCATTTTTAATAAGGAGTTTAAGCTTTGTATCATTCTTAATAAGGAGTTTAAGCTTTCTATCATTCTTAATAAGGAGTTAAAAGCTTTCTGTCATTCTTAATAAGGATATTAAGCTTTGTCATTCTTAATAAGGAATTTAAGCTTTGTTATTCTTAATAAGGATATTAAACTTTGTATCATTCTTAATAAGGAGTTTAGCTATGTATCATTCTTAATAAGGAGTTTAAGCTTTCTGTCATTCTTAATAAGGAATTTAAGCTTTGTCATTCTTAATAAGGATATTAAACTTTGTATCATTCTTAATAAGGAGTTTAAGCTTTGTATCATTCTTAATAAGGACATTAAGCTTTGTGTGATTCTTAGTAAGGAGTTTAAGCTTTCTGTCATTCTTAATAAGGAGTTTAAGCTTTGTGTCATTCTTAATACGGAGTTTAAGCTTTCTGTCATTCTTAATAAGGATATTAAGCTTTGTCTCATTCTTTACCCTTTCATCACTAAGTAACTTTGTAGGCATAGAGTCCTCAACACTAAGTAACTTTGGAGTTGTAAAGCAAAATGACTTGTGGACTTTGAAACAACATAACTTTGCTAATGTTAAAGATATCTGGCTGGATTAGGTGTCAAAATCAAGGTTAAAAATCAAATTTTATGACTAATTCAATAAAATGTGCATATCTATTACAACTGTTAAAATGCAGGTACAAACAGGTAACAACAGGTAAAATACAATTATTTTATTACCTCTTAGAAAACTTAGAATGTTCTCAAAACTTGTTCACTTGACCCTAGATGTACTAGTGAATAATCACAGTAACAACACAAGTCTTTCTTTCAAGGTGTCCATAATATATAAATTTCTATAAAATGAACCAAAATGATCTCCAAGGTGAGATCTGTCCACACACCTAAATGACCTATATCGCCTCTGCCATGTTTGATCGTCGCATTGAAGTTCGTTAAACGGACAATTTTTCCAAAAAACTTCATCTGAATAAAATATTTGAAAATAATCCGAAGCTTCCTGGAGCCATATAACTCTCGGGTGTGCCCAACTCTGTCAGAAAACTGAAATAAATCTCTTTGGTTTTTGGGCTTCGTCCAAAAAAAAACAACATGTGGAGCGTACAATTCCTCTGGTTCAAAACCTTCAAAGTCATCTTCATCGTCATCACTGTCACCCACAAGTGCATTCCATTGTCTCTCCATACATCTTCTCTCATTGTCAAATTTATCAGGTCAGAATTATTTAAATCCTCCGAAAACTCTCCTCTAAAAATCCTTCAAACGCCGCCATTTTGGATACAAATTTCAGCATTCGGAAAACACGTTAAAAGTTCCTACTTTGTTCATTATTTCTAGTTGTATACAAGCTAAACTCATGAGATAATCCAAATATAGCATCTACATTACCAGATGGAAGTTATTAGAGGTACCCCGAAAGATATTTAGTCGGGTACTATAATGTTAAAAAGGAACACTGCCCTAGACCGAAAACTCAGTCCATAGTGTTGACGGAGTAAATTCCCCTGACCGCATATGCGGTCTGCCGTGATGAAAGGGTTAATAAGGACTTTAAGGTTTCTGTCATTCTTAATAAGGATATTAAGCTTTGTGTTATTCTCAATAAGGACTTTAAGGTTTCTGTCATTCTTAATAAGGATATTAAGCTTTGTGTCATTCTTAATAAGGACTTTAAGGTTTCTGTCATTCTTAATAAGGATATTAAGCTTTGTCATTCTTAATAAGGAATTTAAGCTATCTTTTTCCTGATAAGGATATTAAGCTGTGTTATTCTTAATAAAGTTTTTAAGAATGAAAGTTTTGTCTTTCTTAATAAAGATATTATTTTTTGTGTCAATCTTGATAAGGATATAAAGTTTTGTGTCAGTCTTAATATGCATTTTAAGTTTTGTGTCATTCATAATAAGGATACACCACTCCCTCGATAACTCATGCCTGTTAACTCATGAACCCACTTATAATTTAAGGATTCCACTTTTTTAAACCAGAAAATACCCTCCAAAATTGACATGTTTACCGAACTTGAAGAAAATCACAACTGAAACTGATAACTGAAACATTGATATATGGTTTGTTTATGGTTGAAAATGGAAGAGAGGACCTGGAAAATTGTAATAGATATTTTGAAATTTTTGGCTTTTCATTAGAAGTCATATAATTGGTTACATTTTCTTTCCAAACAACATTCTTAGTACATTGAAATTAACAGGGTTCCTGCAGACTTAACAAAAACAAATTCCAGGACTTTTCCAAAACTTTTCCAGGAAAATTTCATAAAACTCAAGGACCGCGCTATCTTGCATTGTCAAGTAAATGAATAAAAAGAATGACATCTTTCAATCTAAAATAACAAATAAGTTAACAACAAATATTTTTAATATGTACATTTTAAATTTACATGGGCTAGCACACTTTGACTTTATGTAGTAATTCAAGTCATAATCCAATGATCAATGTAATTTGTATTCAAAAGAAAAAAGGAAACAATTCTATGTAGTCTTTGTATGTGTTCCTATTTACAATATTAACAAAACACATTACTTTCCAGTTGCTTTCTTATTTTTAGTGAACTACACCAGAAATCAGGTGATACTTCCACTAGGGGAACATACTCTTGTTATATGAATAGAAACCATTTAACGATTGTAATTTTATCATTTTATTTATTCGGTTCTCAGTACTCTATGAAATTTGAAGTAAGCAATTTCTTTAACTCAGTTGTCACAAATTCCATGATTTTTCCAACACTTTGCAAGGTTTTGATAAATTCCATAACTTTTCAAGGCCCTTTTTAAGACCCGACAGTTTCAATTTTAGGAGGTCCCTCTGTAACTCATGCCCTCGATTATAGTGCAATCTATGTTTGTGGATCCTATTTTGTGCAAGTTATCAAGGAAGAGATGTATTAAGCTTTGTGTCATTCTTAAAAAGGATAATAGGCTTTGTGTTATTTAGAACTATTTCTTTTTCAGACTTGTTCAACATTTGTAGAAGTTACAGAAAAAGATACCTAATATTGATATATTTATTTTGGTTTAGTGTGGAAATGATGCTAATCATGAAAAGAAATGAACCAAACATAAAGAGCACACAATTTCAGTTGGTTGAATTTTTACAACACACCAGCACTGTGAGGCTATTTAGCACAAATGATTATATTTCGTATTGACCAGCGATGCGAAACCAAACAGCTGAAAGTAAAACAGTAAAATAGTAAAATGGTAAAGGTGACAAATAAATAAAGCTTCCTAATCAACAGGGAGTGTAAATGATGTATGATGATGAAAACATGAAAGGTAATTAAAATTTATGGTATATACAGCACATAAAACTGCTCAATGTGGTAGCATCAAAGCTAAAGCTTATGACACAAATTTACTTCCTCCAGGAAGTATTTAATACAAGACAGGATAACTGTATCAGTGAGCTCCCTAATGTCATGTACATTGTAATACTGATCATGCATAGGTTGGAGGTCGAAACACTCCAACATAAAGTGCTAACTAGTAATTTCAGAAGGCAGAATATAACTGATACAATTATGGTACAACACAAGGTACAACTGATAGTCTGTTGATGATAAAACTGCAGTTCTCAAAGATACAGAAACTTCACTGTTAAATATATATTACCATGTATAGTCACATAATTTGGGTCCAACTGCAAACTGCATACATCTGGTTCTGCCATTGCACAATGCACTGGTAGGTTAGGGTCTACATTATTTCTTCTTACGATTACTCCTAACAAACTGCATTGCCTCAGATATGCCAACATGTTACATGACAGCAGATCTGGGAAACATTCTTGATCACTTTGCTAAACTCTCAGACTAAAATAAATATTTAAAAATCCTTAGCATTTTGGACTGTCTTTTGATAAACTTTATAATGAAAGAAATTTTAACTGGACTAAACCCTTGAAAATACCATGTATAATCACTTATAAGAAAAGTCCAATTGTAAACTGTATGGATACAAGTCTGCCATTGTATAAAATGCTAGCAGAACTGGGTCTAAGCAGACCCTGATCTGCCAGTACAATATATGATGGCAGATCAGAGTCTATGTTGCTTGCAGCTGGATTTGACTTATTTTATATACATTAATATAATGTGTTAATATACATTATTAGGAATCAATTTTCTCAACTCAACTGTAGTCAATTTCAAAAATACAATACAAATTCTAATAATTCATGCCTGTAATATGCGAGTTCTTCCTGTAATCTCAGAAATGATCAGCAAAGAATTCATAGCTCATTTTAATTGTTCTAATTACCTGAAAGCTACCCTTCAGTCCTTGAAGTTTCTTCTTGAATTTCCCCTTCTTTAGTGGTTTGCTAGGCACTATTGGGGAAGTTACACTAGGTAAATCCCTGGGCACTATGGATAAAAGGAAATTAAGTTTGGTTTACATGTTGAGACAAGTTAAATTATAAATTTTAAAACAGTAGTTTTCAAAGTCAATACAGTATATCCCAAAAATAATGAATGACCATATTCAACATAAATAACTACACTATGCACTTTAAAACATGTACATGGGTAAATTGTGTGAGATTAAAGAACATCATAAGTGTCCCTCACACATGTATGTACATTCTAGAAGAGTTACCTCCTTGTATGTTATGCTGTAAGCTCTCCATTGAAAAGGTAAATCTCCTTTCCAGTATGGCAGCTGAATGTGATGTTAAGATCAAACTTTGCAAATGATTTAACCAACAAAGTTACTGCCAGGTATGCATAGCAATAAATTGCATGAATATAATGATATCTGAGGCAGGCTTTAGCAGTCATTTCCTGCCAGGCATGCATAGCAATAAATTGCATGAATATAATGATATCTGAGGCAGGCTTTAGCAGTCATTTCCTGCCAGGCATGCATAGCAATAAATTGCATGAATATAATGATATCTGAGGCAGGCTTTAGCAGTCATTTCCTGCCAGGCATGCATAGCAATAAATTGCATGAATATAATGATATCTGAGGCAGGCTTTAGCAGTCATTTCCTGCCAGGCATGCATAGCAATAAATTGCATGAATATAATGATATCTGAGGCAGGCTTTAGCAGTCATTTCCTGCCAGGCATGCATAGCAATAAATTGCATGAATATAATGATATCTGAGGCAGGCTTTAGCAGTCGGTTTCCTTCCATCAGGCATTCTGTGATTAACACATGCCCTTCACTGAATATTTGGCTTGAGTTAAGACCCCACCAAAAAAAATAGAAAAATAGTACACACTTCTAAAAGTAAATTCAAGTATCATGTAGAATATGGGAGGTTTAAAGCAACATCATCTTGTGCAGAACACAAAATGTGGTAGCAATAAATTTTTATTGGAAACAAACAATTGTAGAAACTGCTCTGTAATGAAAATTTCAAGAACCAGTATGTTATTCTATAACATGTGTGAAGTAATCCAATTTGTTTCCCAATGTTAGGTTTTTGTTATTGAAAGAAGTGTTGACAAAATTACATGTACCACTAAGGTTAATATTATATCATTACGCCTCATTAAAAGAGACATTTATTCCATAAAGCCAATAAAGACTCAAATTTTAATCCATACAAAAAGGTAAGTACACATAATCTGATTGGCATATTGTTAAGACTACAATTATTGAACAGTAGTAACAGCTGAAAAGTGGCAGCATTAATGTACATCACTAGGAAAATGGTTTGATAGCCTTTATGGCTTCCCTTAGCAAGATGTTGAGCTTGTTCACTTTCATAATTATTGGCTATTACTATTGACAACAATTGTCAAGTTTACAAATCCTAATGGCCATGAGGTGCTATTGTTCAGGTCAAATCTGCATACATATCGAAGCCATTTTTGCTTCTCACTTAGTGTCAAGAAATGTAAAAATAATAGGGTACCAGACTGCAATTAATGAATCAAGTGACAAAAAAATTTCTGCATTTGAAAACATCACATTTTGTTTAAATGTAGAAAAATTGTTTTATCAGTGATGTGGTTGGCAACATTGATGATTATAACCGGACATAATTATCAATAACATAATAGGGTCAGCATAAGCTAAAAATCATGTGACAATACATTTATCACTTACTTTACGAAGAAGGCATTTCATCCGCTCTACAAAAGTTTCCTCTTCATAACTAAATCACATACAGTTAGCAACATCCAAATAAATCATTACCAAACATCAAATTTTCATCACATAAAAAGAGACATATTATTTTAGAAGAAAGTTGGTTATTCTACTCAACAACATCAGGTGATATGGGGAGTGGGGACTTGCTGAACAATTTTTTGTAGAAAAGACTCAAATAAAACAATTTTATGCTGAAAAGACTTGAATAAACATCATAACCAATAAGGGAAGTTATTCAGCAGCAGTGGAAAAATGAAGCAAACGAAAAGAGAATTATGTATGTAGCAGCAGGGAGGGTGAACCCTACAAATTTTTGCGACAAAATCGATTAAAGCCTCAGAATGCCCAATAGAGCCTTCCTACGAAATCTCATATTTCAACCAAAAAAAAAATAAAGACCCCATTTTACAAATGGAGCCTTAGCGATTTTGTCGCAAATATGTTGTCATAACCACCCTCAAATTGCTGCCAATAATTGCTATCATCTACGTCGCAAATATGTTGTCATAGCCCTCCCTGCTGCTGGAAGGATTTCAGGGTTAATACAAATGATTTAACCGAATATTTGTTAGCTTTTCACAAACAGACTAATCGATAATACTTCACCACATAGATCAATTAAATTATTTGACTGATCGGTGAGTGTAAAATTAATTCTAGTTAGCAAATCATTTTGACATTTCATATAGACTGGATTAGTCAGATTCTCAACATTTAGAAATCCTGGAGGAGCTGTTGTCGTAAATGAATAAAGAATGTAACCTTGTCGGGCTTTATTTGATTGCTCAAGATTAATTTGATAGCTTCCTTCGATTACATCACAAGTTAAATTAAGCGCGATCACCGATGAAATGTCCACATTGTTCGGTGCGATATGTCTACCGTCGCCGTTTTGAGAATTATTGTGAGTCAATATAGTTGGTTTGGGTTGTTTATTTTCCCATTCATCATGGATTATTCTGAATCCCTCGTCGATGGCCGCTCTGAGATCTCTCTTCAATTCTGGTATGTTATATCCTGGTAGTTTAAACGTTGGAATATCTTCAACGGGGATTTTATATTTCTCTGTTATTTCTTGAATGGTTCGAGAATGATATTTTTCTGCGTCATCGATAATTTTATTACATGTAGCTACCACGCTGATGAATTCATCTTTAGTGAGAGAACCAGATCTTAGAGATACTAACAATAACGAAAGATCATTATTTATCGCTGTGAATCTATCAGTAAAATGACGTTCATCTAACTCCTCATTAAACTTTACATTCAACTCTTTCTTCAATTTCTCCTTCATCTTTTCATCCCTCTCTTTCACCAATTTCTCTATATGCGCCTTCATGAACTTTAAAGTGCCAGCCGCGATCCCCTCATGAATCGCCTTGCTAAGGAGATTAGAAGATGTACTCCTGCGATCTCTATTACCTTCTACTGCATTCTCGGATGCTATCTTATCAGTGATATAATCAGACTTTACCGGCTCGGGTGTGGAAGTGCTAGCATTTCTATCAGGTGGATCTTCGGGCCATCCTAATACTGTTCTTATTGAACTGTTATAAATATCTACAACATACCCAGGAGAGCCTATTTCAATTGCAGATGATAGTGTTGGTTCATGAACTGTTATCACGATTTTTGATTCCCTTCTAGTAATAGATTTTATTCTACGTTGTAATTCATTATTTATTTGCTCAATTTGATAGGACCCAGTTGGTATTGAAACAACGTTCCAATCTGGAGTGTCATCTTTTTTATTTTTATACGCAAATACCAGAGAATTATTAGGTCTCTGACCACCAAATGGAACTGATCTAATATTAGGCCAACTATGATACACTCGTAATTTTGCCAACGCAATTTCCTTTACTGAAACAAGGGAAGGGAAATTCACACTGAATTCAGGGGTTGTTGACGATATTGATATCATGCTTGTTTTCCGCGGAGTGGTATTTTCTGCTATCCGCTGAAGTAGTTGAATCTCTTGCGACATTATTATTATTATTTACAATGTCTAATTTCACAATAGATGAAAAAACGCTAGCGTTTTTAATCGCAGTATCATAAATACATACCATCGCGGAGAACTCGTCTTCGGTAATTATCGTATCATCAATCGATTGATGATGACATCAACGAGGATAATTGTGAGTAACCGTTAGATACTGTTTGATGTTTTACTATATAGTCGTTAAGTTTTTCTTGAGAACACGATATTTTTTTAGTAATAGCATTTGCAATTCCAGCAAATGTTGTCACCGTTGAAATAGCAATTGGGACAGCAATCGGAGCTACCATTGTTAATGAAGATAGTATAATACCAGCACCGGCCATTATACCAGATATCGAGTATACTGTAACATCAATCGCGGTAATTCTCCTGCGATATTTTTTAATTTTTATTTCATACTCATCAATGAGTGTTTTGAGTTTCGTTAAAAACTCTTTGACGGTATCATAGCGATATTGCGATGACGGAGTCATAGTATTTTAAAACCTCAAGTGGTTTCTAATTGTTAAAAATTCTAATTCAGATCAGCTACAAACTCCATGTACCATACAAATGATGTCTTATTTAAATTAGGATCAGTGCTTGTTATTGTAAACCGTTTGTATTCACCCACGTCAATAGTCGTTGAAATCACATTGTTGTATCCATATGAAGTCGATGATGATATATTAAACTGATTCAGTGACACTATTGTTAATCGATAAATACCCGGGTTTGACACAGTGAGAGTTATTGTATTCTAATTAGGTTCCCAATCTAATGATCCAGAGAAAACTGTGTATACCATATTTATGATATTCCTCTCATGAGGAATCTTTATTTTTTCAAGTAACGGAAGATTGTTTTTGAACGTTGTAATATCTGTGTTGATTGCTTCCAATTGCCGATTAATCACTGGTATTTCTTCGATGGATTTTTTAATATCCGGAAGTTTGATATCTAGTTTATCAAGTGGACCTCCCAAAAATTTATCAACAATGTTTTTACGAAATGTTGAAAACTGTTTTACGTGTTCTTCATATCTTAATTGAAATGTTGCAATTTCCAACATAGATGCTTTTATCTCTGCAATATTCAGTGTGGTTACTGGTGGATTTCCAAGGAATTCTAGCAGCTGTTTGTCGATTTTGTCTACGATTGACTTTTGTAATTCATACAATTTATTGAATTCAGTTTTATGATTGTTATATTCATCATTGAGTGATTTTAACGCGTTTGCTGTGCTATCTACTGTTGTTAGTTTATCCGTGATCGTCGAAACAAATATCCCCGGTTTGAGTTTTCCATCGTTTGAATATAACGCTATTGTATTTTCAACGACGTCACGTCTTCGTATTAAGATATCATCCAATGACACATTACTAGATTTAAATTTGCCCTGGCGATCTTGAAATACAACTATTTCCCCAGGATCTACACTTGACAAGTTTAATGTCTCAGCGATTTCATCTTCGATTATTTTTTTTACATCTTCGACAGCGAATTTACTATCGGTTTCTGGTTTTTTTTACTCTGATAGAAGTCGTCCCCAAATATCAATTATTATACGAAAACATTAACGTTTTTCTCAATGATTTCTAATTGGTGAAAACACTATCGTTTTTGCCATTGCCCGCTGGTATATTCATTAACAACAACTTGTGGTTTCCTTGGAAATCTAGATATATCTGCAAGGACGTTTAATACTTCACGACTGCATATCGGTGGATCATTTAACTGTTGTGTTGGTAGCATAGAATAAAAAATTGGAGCCAACGATGATTTTGTTATTGTAGATACATATCGCATAAATTCTTTTGGTGGAGCTAATCCATATGAATCAAAATAGACAATTCCACGTGGATCAATTGCATATGCGACCCAATGAGTTCCTTTTCCACTGCTGTTATCAAGATTGATAATACCCGTTTCATTTTTCATTGGTTTTGACAGTAATTGATCTCTCATGAAAACTCCTCTAAAGTTTTTTATTGATAATGATTTTACAGCATCAATTAAATCAAAATTGGACATTGGTGAAAATCCAAGGGATTTTTCCACTAATAAGTCGTTCCTGGTATTCTTAGGCCCGTGCCCTTGTACCAATTGTGTGGGGTTCCTGGTAGTCTTAGACCCTTTCCCTTTTTTTATAGCCTTTCCCAGTAGCCTTTTTCAGGGCCATTCCTGCAGCAGTACCGACGGCTCCTAACGCTGCCGCCTTCGCAACCGCTGGGGCAGCCGCTGCAATCAATGCTGGAATAGCAGCTAACAGCGGGAATATACCACCTGATTTTATCATACTGGCGATTGCTGCTTTCGAAAAATCAATTTGAACTCGTTTGTTCTTTAGCGCATCATTGAAATGTTTTATTTGATGATCTAATTTATGCGCACCACCGGACATTTGAGTGGGTTTCAGCGTTATTGTGGTTCCACATTCTTTAGCCGACTTTGATTTCAATTTCTTGACCTGACCATCAGTCAACTGGACATTAACAATACCATATGTCATTCTATTCTAAAACGTAATTTACACTTTTAATTGATCTTATTGTGAAAATCCTAACTACATGTTTTCCACTGGTGCATCAATAATTCTCATTTGTTCGCCAATTCCTTCTAACAACATTGATTTATCACTGAGAATGACAGCAACTGCTCTATAATCAGCTATACCAGCAGGGCGTTGTACTCGAGCTTGGAAGTATATATCAACAACAGATTGTCTCATCATGTCAAAATGTTCCAATGAAAAGTAATAAATCGGATAGTGTTTTTCAAAATCAATTTGTGATATTTGCAAACCAGTATCAACATTTTGATCACGACCCATAAACGACAATATTCTATGATATACACGTGCTACGTTGTTGTTTTCATAATCAAGCTGTACAATCTCTGCTGGCTCTTGTTGTCCGTTTATTCTCAAGGAAACTTCACTTACTCCTAATTTATCAAATATCATATGACTAGATAATTGACAACTCACTCGATTTGCATCCTGTAACGCTATAAAGATATGACGTGGAGCTGAAACACCTTGTTTTGATGCTAAGTGCAATGTAAATTTGCCATTGATTTCTTAAATTTGATATTTCTGTGATGATAGATGTAATATCTTGAAATTCCATTTATTGAATATTATTAATAATATATTTTCTTTATCTTTAAAATATTATTTAATATTATTAATACCCAATCCAACATACAAAAAAAAAGGGACATATACAATGCTTGGTCATCTCCTTCGAGTTAATAGGCAGATAGTTAAGCATACATTAAAGACTTATACAATACCCTAACCCCACAATCGAGTTCAAGGGCGGGCTATATGGGTATTAGACTCAGAAACCATAATCGGTTTCACACAACATGTAACATATAACATGAAGCCCTCATTTGGATATCTTTCGCGCCAAATGACGTCAAAGAGGCCCAGAGGGGGACAGCACATTCTTGGAACTCATTGAGTGCCTTCACATTCAACTAAGCCCAAGGGCCACAAACATAGATCTCCGGCGGAAGCTCTAACATAATAAAGATTATATTAGAGCTCCCAGAAGATATGTTGTGGGGGGGACAGTACATTACATATAGGATGGTTATATATACAATGCGATTATATAGGATGATATATATATACAATGCTGATAGGATGGTACGATACAAACATGATACAAACATGAAACGACGGGGCGGACTTACTACACCCAATCTACCAATCAAAAGCAACCCATGAAATTAACCATGGTTGCAGTTGAGAAAATTCAACCACACCATGACAATGGCGTGGGTAGTTTTGATTGGCATATTGGGCTTCGCTTAAAGCCCCAAATGCGTATACAGCTCGTATTATATATAAGGTGATAATTAGACCAGTGTCGATAAATGAGTATTTTTTTCCCTAGCATTTCATAGTGAAAATTGTGTAGTAATTTCAATGGAAATTAAATATTTAAATAAAACATTAAAAAAAGGAATACAACTGTTAAATAATAGCAAAATTTTTATTAATTTCTATAATATTACGTTTATTTAATGTTTATTTAATCGTAATAATAATGGATTTACATGACGAGATAACTCTGTCATGGGACCTGTCAATTCAGGATTACCTGCTATTTCTTGAATGGTTCGAGAATGATATTTTTCTGCGTCATCGATAATTTTATTACATGTAGCTACCACACTAAAAAACTGAATTACATGTAATGTGCTTTACTATTTTGACCTCACATACAATCTATTTTATTTGTAATTACAAAATAATTTCATTTTCATTCAAAATCTAAACAGCTGTTAACGTAAATTTTTAAAAAATCTATTAATGGAACCTTGACCTAGTGTCTTGTGTTATGCGCGTTCCGGTACAACGACCACATTTACTACCTGTTTGTGTGGCTGTTCCAGCTACTGACCTTGGCTGTTCCAGCTACTGACCTTGGCTGTTCCAGCTACTGTCATTTACTTTTTTAATACATGTATGCGTGGACATTGCTAATAAGTATTGAAAAAAAATATATATGTACATAATAGCTTATAAAATGATATTAACGCGAAACGTTTTTAGCGTTTTTCCCTATGGAAAATAACACAGAAAATTGACTACTTTACCCTATGGTAATTGGTCTGGTAATTTATAATTAAAACTCACTATTGAGAGTTATCTTGTAAATAGGAAAACTTTATTCTATGTCCATTTTTCTTTGAAATAGCTGTTTGATAAATCCCTTCAGCAACTTTTCGTACTGAAGGCATAAATATTCCAAATTATTTTGCCTGCAGCATTCATTGATTGAAAAATTCTTTTTTCATTTGTCGCTGTATCAAATGACTGTACTGGTCTCTTTCCAACTGACTTACAAGTCCCTGTCTTTCCCTTTCTTGTATTATCACTTTGAGAAATGCATTGCAAATTTGCAAGAGAATTATTTTGAATATTAGAATCAATGTGATCAATAACACAGCCATCTTTAATCGGTCCCATATAACACTCAAAGACTGCCCTATGACAGAGATATACCTTTCCTCCAGCAGCAAAACACAAATATCCCTGATTATTAACAAATCCCACAGGTTTCTTTAGTCTACAGTGTCTAACAACACCTTTACGAGATATTTCATAATTAACAAGTTCGGGGTGAGGTCTGAATTCTTGCTCCATTTATATACAATAATACTATTTGTCTAATTCATCATTTGCTTTATTTATAAATCTATTAATGTAGTCTTGAGGGGTTTTTATGATTTTGTCTTTGACAGAGTCATGGTTAGGGTCAATGATAGCGTTTTTTATTCGTTTATCATAATAACGTTTCAATTCTCTAAACCGCTTACCTCCACAATTGATACATAATTGTGATTTTCCTCTCACACCCACCCCACAATTTATGCATGGGGACGGGCCTGTCGAATTATTTCTGACGCTCTGTAAGTGATGTCCACACAATTCACCTCTACATGATTTATTGCATGGGGTTACTGATCCAATCATAAGCCATTTGCAGTGATTCATTATTTATAAACAAAATTTTCTATTTAAATGTTTGCTTTATTTATATGAAGAATTCAAGAGATTATCGACAATTAAGCCTTATAAAAATATTAAATTCAATCTTGATAGAACCCTCGAAGACGTACCAAAAGAGAGAATAAATAATAGAAGTCTGATTAGAAAAATACAAGATTGTGTTAATGTTTTAAACAGGATGGCGCATCACACACCTGGTCAACATTTAAAATTGATGGTGTTGTTGATGCTAGAATGAATGATGAAACAGCAGCTATGATACTATCACAACTTGGCAATAAAAGGTATTTTCTCAGAGTGAAATTCATTATCAATTTAGAATCGGGTGAATGGATCATAAGGGACAAATTTGATCCAATTCTCAAAGATAGGACAACAGTCATTGTTAGCCGTGATTCCAGACCAGGGCTGTTAACTGGAATTGATAAACCATACTATGAAAAAGCATATCCAGAAACAGCAATTGTTTATGGGATGTATCCGTTAAATAAGAAACCTGACATCGGAAAACTAGCACCAATGAAACAGTCGTCAGTGGAAAAACCACTCAATTGTGTAGCACAACGTGTCATAGAACACTTTTCAAATGCACTCCATGGGAATAAATTAACCGATCTAAGACGTAAAAAAATAGATCAAGAGGAGCTAACAGTGAAAGAGAACGGAGCAAATATTTCCGATATAGCTAGATTGGAAAAGTCGTTGAGATTTCCGATAACCGTTTCAACAATAACCGGTGAAGTATTATACGAATCGAAATACAATAAAAACGGAGCTCCAATCAAAATTATTGATCATAACAAACACGCATGGACATCCGCGGTTACAATATTCCCGCGAGACAGAACAGTGAAGTATATCCCAGAAGAATTCACCAAGGATGGTATTCTCACTGAAGAAAGATTATTCGATGCTATTGCTAGTTTGTGTAAAAACGACCCTGTATCATTATGGCTACTTCATAGTTTTGAAGATGAAGAATGTCAATTCAATCAATTTGTGAAACCTAACGGTGAATTATATCGTACTGAAAGTCTACATAATAGGATGAAAAATCTAGCAATAAGTCTCAGTGAAAACGCTAGCGTTTTTAATGGAAAATCTGACGATTACGAACAGTTACTTACAAATTGTTTTACAATTCCATCGGTTGCAGCTCATTTTGCAAGAAAGAAAAATAATTGGAAACCAACACGAAAAGAGTTTTTACAGGATGTTCAATCCAGCTGTCTGGAATATTATCATGGCGGTCTATGGAACGTTAAGTACAATCGTGAAAGTATGATATCAGTTGATATCGTTGCCTGTTATCCAGGAAGTTTTCTAGGATATGGATTCGCTGGTGAGTATTTTAAACGGTTTGGACATCCCACACATGAAATGACTCGCGTTGCTATTAATGGACCACTGCCTGATTTTGATTTGACCGGTTTTGCTCACGTAGTATCATTTAAAATCGCTGAAGGACTTCATCCGTGTTGTTATGTTTGGATTAGTAGACACATGGCTGAAAGGATGTGGTTACCAATAATGTTATTGCGATATATGATTGATTGTAAAATGTTAGTTTCGTTGATTGTCAGCGAAGCAATTATCTCATATCGAAAACAAACCAATGTCTGGTTACCAGAACCAGAATGTCTTGATAGTATAATCGATAAGTCTAGAAAACATATTGATGCTGACGAGGAGTACATCATTGAATGGTCAACAAAGATATTTAAACAACGAAATAGTGAAGCAAAGGATCTCGGCCGAAGAATAATCGGTAAATTTACACAAGGTGGAAAAAAATTCAACTTTAAAAGCCAATCCTCACGATTGATTATAGATGATGCCGAATACGACTTCGTTATTAAAGATGCAGTAGAGAAAAATAGGTATGCAAATGGTAAAACAGCCTTCTTGTCCAATAGAACAAAGTTAGGTAGAATTGTTACTTACAGTGATAGAGAAAGCTCTGCATATCTACATTTGAGAGCTTCTATGCTGGGTTATGCATCTATCAATTTATTTGCAATGATATATAGATTTCCTAGTATAGCAGTTAGAGTTGCAATTGATTCAATGTATGTCGATAAAAAATATATCAAAGAGGTAACTAAATTTACTAATAGCGAAGAGACTTGGGGAACATGGCGAATTAAACGTGAAATACAATGCGATTATTCTAAATCAGCAGACGTTGAGATTAAAAGCAGTCACCTGAAAAACGATAATTCTATCAGTGAAAAATCCGAAGGATTTTCTATGTCTAAAGCACCACCGATATCAGATCCAATTTGTAGATATAAAACAGTTTATTTAAACGGTTGTGGTGGATCTGGAAAGACAACACGTGTGATAGAATTATATCGAGAGAGAACATCCATGATTGTACTCACACCAACCCATAGACTAGCGAGAGAGATAAAACAACGAAATGTTGAAGCTTGCACGTATCATAGATTTTTTCGATACAAGGGCGATGCTCGGACTCCTGAGCGAATGGGTGAGAAATTTATTCCTGCGGTTATTATTTGGGATGAAGCATGTACTGTTTCAGAAGATGTATTAAAAATGTTTCTTGATTGGTTATTGCAAAATAATACAAAAGTTATATTGTGCGGCGATCATGGTCAACAACCACCATTTGTTGGTAGAAGTCCACATAATTGGTTAAAAGGATTTGTTGATTATTACGAAGAAATTGATACTGACTATAGAGCACTCGATGAGCAGTTACGTGAGTTTAAAAAACTAATTAGATTACAACCCGATAGAATTCAATGTGAAGTAGCTCGTGAAATAATTTCTGAAACACCTATGAATGATTTTTGGGAAACATGGAGACCAAATGATTTTGTAGTAGCAAGTAGAAAGATAGTCAGAGATGCACTTCAGAAAAAGTTGTTTGAGCTACACAAGAAAAAATTCCCAACGTTTCCAGTACCGTTGTGTTATAGACCATTGGATACACGAAAGCAGAATATTGAAATTGAAATTCCAGGCCAGACGGAGAAACAGATTCTAGTGTTAAATGATATTGTGCTAGTTGATATCAATGCTGTAGAAGATGCATTATGCGCTGATAAATCACCATGGATGCTTGGTTATGTAACAACAATACACTCGTCACAAGGATTGACCATCACGGATACAATTGTTTGGATAGTTGATAATCGCATTGAATGGTCAAATTTAGTCTATCTCGCAGTGTCCAGAGTACGACGAATAAATCAACTACGAAGGGTTGTTTTCGATGATGATTTTAATGCAAACGATGATAGCACTGATATTAGCATCATTAATAAAAAACTCTCTGGTTACAAACAGCAGGACAAAAAAAACCGAGAATTTGATATTGATGCTGAAGTAATAATCGCATTAAAAGAACAACAGAATAATCACTGCACCAGTTGCAATTGTATAATGCACTGGCAGTATTCGGATAAAGACCCTCGACAATTCACCGTAGACAGAAAAAATAACAGTCTTGGTCATGTCAGAAACAATGTGATGTTGACCTGTCTTGAGTGTAATAGACGTAACGGTGCTAGTTAAGACCATGTGGCGGTAATTGAGTATCGTCCGGAATGACTTGTAGTTGTTCGCGTGTAAAACCACGCTGAGGTGCAGTTGAATCCAATCTGTAGATTGGAGGTCTACCAGTTGATCGCGTTATGGTTGAAATTTTATGCGTAGTAACACTCCATATAGGATCAGTAGCTCTTCTTTTACCACCTTCAAGTTCTCCTGGTTCGTATAAATATCTCACAGTAACATCACCGAGAAGTGGCTGAGTGCTAACCCGCTGTGGTTGTTCGGGTATATAATTTTTTTTTATTGCAATATTTAGTTTTATATTAATAGTTCGAGTAATCTCGTTATTTGACGCTGCAACTACACTCGGTAATCTTTGGACCCATTCACAAGATCGTTTTTCTTGGATGAATTGTTTTGCATATTGATATCCAAATAACCGTTCTGCAAGAGTTCGATTAAATCGTTCTACAATTGCCTGATCACGATGTAACACAGTATGTCCCCGTCGTATTGTAACATTATGAGTTTTCATTGTTGATAGAACAGCACCTTGAAACTCTTTGCCAGGATCAACTTGTAATAGATTTGGCCATCTTAGAGGACCTCGTCGATAAATCCTTTCAAATGCAGAAGCGACTTCTGAAGCTGACTTTGTTTTCAATGGTTCTGCTTGTTTAAATCGACTCGCAATATCAACTACAGTTAGCGCGTATATGTGGTAAAAACAATAAATCAGCCTGATGAACTTCATTGGGTACGGTAACATCAAAATGAGAATAATTAATTTGTTTAGGCGGTTGTAGATAAATTTGCCATATAGCTTGTTTGGATAACCAATCTTCCGCAGTGGACTTTTTCACTTTTACAGCGTTAGCGAGTTTACTGATTGCTGCTTTACCCCTTCAGTATCCTTTCGGAGAATAATAAATAGATTCCATACTATAAAAACACTAGTGTTTTCAATTACCAGCACCTAACACCAATTTGCCTTTCACAGCTGATTTGACCAACCATGAAGCCAATTTTTCTTTGAAGGATTTATCGGGAATAGCATTTAATGCATGAATTAATTTTACATCCGCGAGATGTCTTTGTTGCAAATTATTGCTTTTATATGCAACATCATGAGCATGACATGCCTTATAAATAGCATTTAACGGATACTCACCAGGCTGGGGTTGATTTTGATCATCAAGTCTGAGATCTAATCTCGTTCCGGGACCACAGTAGCTATATCCTGGAAGATGTTTTTCTCCAGGGTATTTTGCCCATGGGGTTCCGGGGAGTTTTCCCAATTTGGCTGCGATATCACCTCCGTGTCGCTTTTTGTTAAAGAAATAAATCAAAATTTTTTTGTACCACATGTTACACACTTACCAGTAAGTGCCGATCTGTTATTTTTAGTTGTAATCGTCGTCGCATCATTTGTACTAGTACGCTGTTTACATTTAACACAATATAGATCCATAATTTATATATAGCGTTATGAATATAATTGATTTTTCAGCGACTAAAAGAAGAGAACCGGTGAAACACCACGCAGCACTTCCGAATTCTGTCCGTGCCATTATAATCGGACCATCTGGATCGGGTAAAACACAATTGCTGCTTAATTTGATAATGCGATTTATGAAGTGGGATAAATTATATTTAGTTGCTTCATCCGTAGATGATCAACGGTGCTATGAAGTGCTAAAAGATTATAATGAGAATGCATCAGAAATTAAAGGTGAAAGTGTCATCGACTTTATAACAGATATTGATGATGCGCCTAGTGTAGATGACCTCGATGGAGACATAAACAATCTTGTAGTGTACGATGATGTGATGTTAGATAATCAAAAAAACCCTGCTAGAATATTTTCACGAGGTAGGCATAAAAACACTGACGTGATATATGTCACTCAACGCTACACTCAGATTCCAAAAGTGATTCGCGATAACTGCAATATTCTTGCTGTATTCAACGGCGTTGATACACATACGCTACAAAATATTTGGCAGACATGGTGTTCCGATATGGACTTCAATGGATTCAAAAATTACTTTAGTCATGCTCAGTCAGTCCCACATGGATTTATAACAATAAATTTACACGACCCTCGGTCACGATATCGTATTGGACTTGATCAAATATTCGGTTAAATCATTTGTATTAACCCTGAAATCCTTCCAGCGGGGGGAGGGCTATGACAACAATGATAGCAATTATTGGCAGCAATTTGAGGGTGGTTATGACAACATATTTACGACAAAATTGCTAAGGCTCCATTTGTAAAATGGGGTCTTTATTTTTTTTTTGGTTGAAATATGAGATTTCGTAGGAAGGCTCTATTGGGCATTCTGAGGCTTTAATCGATTTTGTCGCAAAAATTTGTAGGGTTCACCCTCCCTGCTGCTTATGTGCCAAGATTTAAATGACGTTTTTGAATGGTTTTGCAATGTACATGACAACACCTGCTCGCATATCACACTTCTGCCAAGAATAAGAACTATTAATGCATATTCAGTTGAAATAAGTCAATTATTATAACAAGAAGAACCTTTTAATAATATTATTACTTTTAAACGACGATATTAAATGCTTTGAAAAATGTAGCTTTTTTACTATGTACATTACATATACTTATCACAAAGAATTTAGTCCCCCTCTGGAAAGGCCACCCATCTTAAAAGGCCTGTGTGTGTGTGTGTGTGTGTGTGTGTGTGTGTGTGTGTGTGTGTGTGTGTGTGTGTGTTTTAGATTTAATGTAGCTTTAACAATTTTTCAGTCACATCCCTATGATGTCTGCAGTGTGGCAGTTTATAGTGATGTCCAGCAGGGCATTATGCCACAGATATGTAGCATGATATCCCACGCAGACAAATTATCTTGACACAAGGCCAACCAGTCCTACCACTAACCTCTTAATGCTGAGCATCTTGCAGGGCAGCTGTTAGTACTTTTTTTAATAAGTCTTTTGCATGACTCGGCCAGAGTTTAAACCTGTGACATCCCACACCCAAGGCGGATGTTCTAACCACTAAATCACTAAAGCGGTAATAACACCAAATGTAATTTATTTCACATGCAATAAACTTCTAATTATAATATCTTTTAATTATCAAACATTTATTTATAATATATTTTCATCATCCATCAAACATCTAATTATAATATATTTTAATCATCCACCAAACCTCTAATTATAATATATTATTATCCAACATCGGATTATAATATATTTTAATTATCAATCAAGCATCTAATATCTTATAGTTATCAATTAACCATTTCATGATTACCTAGTGAAGACCCAAGGCTCTGACACTTGGATATGATGGCAAGCAAGAATTCATTGTGAAGATGAACTGAAATAAAATAAAATTAACATCTTTAACACTTGTTTCAAAAGCAAAAATAAAACTTAATCAGATTCTACAATTTAAAAAAAATTATAAAAACGGTCTCTTTTATTATAGTTTTAAACTTTGACACAAGAATGGCAATGCATACATTGTGCAACCTGGGTATAAAGGACACTATGAATAACTGTATAAGTCAGGTCAAACTGCAAACAATATGGACCCTGATCTGGCATCACATAATGCACCTAACAATTAGGGTCAATGTTGTTTGTTCTACTTATTACTCCTAAGTGACTACATATACCCAGATCTGCTAGCACATTATTCTATAGCAGATCTGGATCTATGAAGTATACAGTCAGCCATGACTTATAAGCAGTATCAAATTCTGACTTTGGTAGATTTTAATCCTTTATATAGATGTGAAATGTTAAATTAAAACATAGGACAAAGGATTAATCAATTTTACATTAATGGGTATCCTTCTGAAATTTTTTCTTACAAACTGTCACTGTACATGGCTGTGGCAAAAGAACAGTTGTATTGCAGTTACTATGATCAAGAGTAATCAAGGCAAGTAAGAATAGCTATATTTCTATAAATAAAAAAATAATCCTCACAAGAGTCAATAAATCAAATTACTATAATGGTGCTAGTAATCCCCAATACTATTAGTGGCCTCTTAATCTCAGAATCAAAATGGAGTTGTCCCTACCAAAGTGAAGTACAATTATGAAGTTCAGGCCACAGAAACTTGATTTATCATGCAGAAAAAAATCACATTTTCAGCTATGGTGACTTTAACCTTCAACAGCACTGAAGTAACTTCTGACTATTCCCATGTAAAAGCCACATATTAGGTTTGATAAAAAAAAAAAACACCAAAGAAAATAAAAGTTATTTTTTTGGAAACTACACTTTATGATAAACTGATGGACTCCAAGAGACTGCAGGACTAAGAAAAACCACTCACAAACTCATCCTGACAGAAAAAAATAATATATAAAGGAAAATGATACTAATTACTCACTCCAGGGATCAAGCTGATAAATCTGTATGCATTTTTCACCAATAGCAATTGACTTACTGCCATATGTCAATCACGATGGATCAATTATCAAATCATCCAGCGTAAATTAGACACACCTTAAGGCATTGGTCAAATCGGCCATTTTCCTCCGACAAGCTGCTTGTAGCAACAATGAATTGATCATGATATATATTTACAAATTTGAAATGATTTGTTGATTTCTCAAAGGATAATAGTGAAAATAAGTCTTGTAATTCTGACAGTCAATATCCAGATTGTCTAAATGGAGGAATTAGAAGTTTTCCTTTCCTGAAACACAGGAGAAACTTTAATGGAAAACGACTTGTCGAGTATCAGCTGAATAAAGACACAATTGATGGCAATTACAATGTGTTTGTTTGCATAAAAGTATGTCCCATTGATAGCTTGAAAAACAAAACCAAGAAATGTGTGTGTATGTATGTATGTATGTATGTATGTATATATATATATATATATATATATATATATATATATATATATTATATATATATATATATATATATATATAAACTTTTCAAGAATGGTGGAGAATCTCTAACTTTGGGAATTTGATGCACATACACACACACACACACACACACACACACACACACACACACACATAATTTATTCTTGTATAGAAAGCACTGAACCCAAGGCTGCTTTGTTTTAAAGTTTGAAAATTTACAATTTAATGTTGGCTTGTCCCAAAATAAAATATTTAACGTCTTTTTTTTTTCAGACACTCGAGTGATACAAAAATATAATTAGTAATAAAGAAATTCAAAAAAAAGGTTTCAAATAATTATCTTCCAATATGTTTAACATGCATTTACATGTGTACATCTACAGACATCATTGATTAGAATTCCATCTTACTAACATAGCAGACCTTAAGATTATTGTGTACAACAGTATACTTCTAAACAATAATTATTAATGATTTTGCTATTAATTTTTAATTTATGTACTTCCAAGGCAGCACAAACATAGGTCAGATAAAATTAATAAGGATAACATTATAAGCTAAATAAATCAGCATCTTTGGGAGCAAATTTCCTTTCATATGAATAAATTCTTCAACAGCTTTATAACTGCTTGTTATTATTCATTTTACTGAAATAAAACAATAAGGTTATTAATGTATGAAAATGAACTACATACATAAATGTTGTATACTGCAACATAATTAATGCAACTTTGTATATCTTTTAAGATTAATTCGAATCCCATTAAATAAACATATATTTAAACTAAAACATTTCTTTGCCAAATATTGTCTATTTGTCGGAGGTTAAGTCATGTGATTTGGTAGGCGGAGCGATCTGTTGTCTGGCATAAGGTCAATCGTCAAAGTTTAACACTGGCTAATATCTAATACACATTTCATAACATTTACTTTTCCTACTTTGCCCACTTATCAGTCCTGAATTTGCTACATAAGTAGCAGAGATTGTTCTTTACACAGATATCGAAAGCTAAATTTCATATTAAAATGGGTCCAAATCCTACACATATTAGTCTGAGTGAAGATGGTGGTTTAACACTTTTCTAATAAATGAGATAAATGGTAGATCAAGAACTTCAGCTTCACACCTTACCCTCAAAATATAAACGATTTTTGCCTTTAAACTAACACCTTTTGGTAACAGAAAACACTTTAATATGGACAAATTTTGCTTTCTAATGATATATAACATATCTTTATCAGGGCATAGATGCAAGCAACTGTTTGCTAACTTGGGTAAAACCCCAAGTCAGCTTGACCATCTATTCAACAGAAGAAGCAATAACAAGATTTTTTTTTAGATGGCCATATTGGTGGGAAGATCAGCGCCATTTTCATAGTATTTTGTTTTTATCTATATTACTGAGTATTCAGGAGGAGCAGTGATTACATGATTTTCAAGATGATTTTCAAGATCAGCATATTTCATTTAGGACCAACAAGACATCATAAGAAGTCTTCTGGTGTTCTTCTGGTGAGAATGTCATGTCAAGAAGACTTCCTGATCAGGAGTAGTAATAACAATATTTATTATATGCTCATTTTTGTCTCTGTTAACTTTACAGTGTCAGAATCATGCAATATTTTACAATGTTGCACACCTTCATATTACACTCATGTGCACAACATGTGTGTCCAATAGTGGATTAAGAAACCACTTTTTAAATAAATCATGAACACTCAAGTAATAGATGCTTTATGCTTTGGTTGATTGAATTTGTTTCTGAATGAACTAAAGTGGATGTTTTGTGAACTGCCACATACCAACTGATTTGCAAAATTCCACATTAACTTTTTTTATACAATGTTTCAGATTTAAGCTAGTGATTGATGCCTTACAGGTCATAAATTTGCTGGGTCCTTACAAATAATATGCATGTGAAAAGGCATGAACGTGTCTTCTCTGGTTGGTAATACAAATGGTAAAAAAGATACTTATAGTTTTACATCCCAAATTTTCTCAAATTGTACTTTTAAATTCTCTAAATCCCAATTACATGAGCCATGTCATGGGTTTTCAAGCTTGATAACACATTTTGAAATTGTACTGCAATTTTGACTACATTCCAAGTGCAATTAATCCTTCTTACTGCACTCAAAATGAAATAACTTTATATTCCATAGCGTCTTTTTGCTAATTACAATTAAAAGACTTCATATTTTTCCCACATTATGATTCCAAACATTCAATGACAGAACAGAAACACTTGCAGATGTTAACACTGCTCCCTTGCTGCTGAAATCAGATGTACCTCATGTAGAATTGACACAGAGTAGAATCCACAAAAAAATACCTAAATCTATTAATTCCAGCAATATGGAAAAGCTGTTGCAATGTGCATTAATTCACAATATGAATCTAAATTTCAATTTTAAGTAGACCAAAATGCCATTTTGTTTTGAAAGTGAAGTTTAGCACACGACTAAGTTCAAATTTATCTGGCTGGAGTTATGTGTGCATTAATAATGTTATTGTTGTAAACTGATGAATCTATGCTTGTTTATTTATTTTAGCATACAGCATAAATTCTTGTAGTGTATTTTTGTTTATATAATAAAGCGTTAAGAAGAATAAGAAAATGAGCATATAATAAAAAGGTTTGCATTTGTATGGAAAAATATGAACTCAATTTGTTAGATGGATATACTACACTCCCAAAGTCGTGCAGTATATCCATCCAAAAATCTCATCCATATTTTCCCATACAAATGCAGTAGCCTATACTTTCCAGATGGCTGTCCCAATGTTATAATACATAAAAGATCAGTACTATTTTATTTCGTATCAACCTTAAAGAGCTTCTGATATGTCAATGACAATAAATTCAGATGGAGTAGAGGTAACAATATTTTGAAAATGGCCACTGTGGCAGACATATTGGATTTTAGACAGACACCATTTTAAGTACAACTAGAATAGAATAGAATTGTTTCGTAAAAACCCATATTAATATGATTATCCATTTAAAAGGAGTAGCAATAACAAGATCATATAAGTTCTTCTGGTCTATGACCAGTAAAACTGACCTCTCAATGTAGATGTCCACTTTGACAGGTTTCAATGTAGACCCCATAGGGGAAAAAAAACTTTCAAATGACTGTTAGCTCACCTGAATCTGCCTTTAATAGTTTTCTGGCATCAGAATCAAACTCTTCCTTGGAGATCTGGAAAAGAAACAGAAAATCTTATATATGTCATTTTTTTAAAATGAAAGCTACTGGTAAGTACTGAATTTTCCCTTGTTTTAATGCACTTCATTATAACATGATTCATGACATAGAGTGATACCACTATTGGCATAGTAAGCAAATTTCAAAAACTGAACACACACACAAAAATATATGTGTTCTTAAAATTTGGGCCATGCAAATGTTTGGAAGCTAAGAAGGGGTCCTCATATTTGAAAAGGTTTGGTTGTTGTTGTTGTTGTTGTTGTAGGGTTTAGCGCTATTTTTCAGCACATGATAGGCTATAAATGGCAGCCAGAATTAATTGTGGTCGGTGGAGGAAGAACCCAGGAAAACCCCAGGAAAAACCACAGACCCACAAGAAGCTACTGGCAGGCTTTCTCACTTACCCACGTTAGCCGAGTCTGGACTCGAACTCATGCAGACAGATGAGATGGCAGTGATCCATAAAAGTCAGTGCTTTAGACCACTCAGCCACTGAAAAGGTTTGGAACCACTGTTCTATATGAACATTAGCTATACCCAGTTCAGTATATAACAATCAGCAGCAATGATCTACAACGACTATATCACATTGGCAGCTCTATGTGACTACTCTTGCTATACCATGGTACAGTATATATCACAGCAGTTATGGGCAAGTACTACTGCATCACAATGAAAGCTTTATATGAACAACTGCAAATTTATATTCAGTGTATCCTATGATAAAATTGTTCAATACCTGGAAAATTGTTAAAATAATTAAGGTAGTGTTACAGTATATAAAAGCCAAAGCCTTCTCACTTTTCATTTTACTCTTGAATAGGCTATGGTGGTGAGACAAAGAAAAATTTGATGGCAATATACCAATATACCAGTTTTAAAGGTTATATACCAAAGTATACCAATGTGACAGTTTTAATGGAAATATAACACTGTATACTAATCTGCCAGTATTAAAGGTAGTATACCACACCATTCCAATGTGCCTGTTTTAAAGACTATATACCACAGTTTTCCAATATACCAGTGTTCAAGACTATATATTACTGTATTCCAATATACCAGCTTTAAAGGCTATATATCACAGCATTCCAAGATACCAGTTTTAATGGCAAGATACCGCAATATACCAATATAAAGGCTATATACCACAGTATTTCAATAAAATATATTAGTTTTAAAGGCAACGTACCACAGTATACCAATATACCAGTTTTAAAGGCAACTTACCATACTATACTAATATACCAGTTTTAATGGCAATATACCACAGTATACCACCAAACTACCCATTCTAAATATTAATGCAACATGCCCCAATATACCAATATGTCTGTTAAACTGCACTTCCAAGTAATAGCAAGTACTCCAAGGAACCAAATGTCTGACCTACATCCATGTGCTGATGTATCCACTCTCTTAGTTATATATATCTGACCTACTAACTCTTCAACATTATTATTGACAATATTTGTGCTTACAATGGTGTGACAATAGATGACAACTTTTTGATGTTTTTTAATTAGTAATGAAATATCTTAAATCTCTTTAAAAAAAAAAACTTGTCTTACCTTTTCCCCTGTCCCTGTATATGAATCAACAGTTCAGTATAGCTTTTAACATCTATGAAAATAGTCTTTTTCAATCCTTAAGTTTAAAATCTGTGATTCAGCCTTGCAATTCCAACTACCCTATTTGTATTTACCCAAGTACAAAAATCACTTACAGGCAGGTTAAAAAGCTCCTAAAGATTTATTTAAAAGGTTTATTTAAATAACTGTATCTCAAATGCAAAGCTATATCATATGACTTCCAAGGGCAACTATGTCTCAAATGTGAACATTACTGTTATATCATATGACTTCCAAGAACAACTATGTCTCAAATGTGAACATTACTGTTATATCATATGACTTACAAGGGCAACTATGTCTCGAATGTGAACATTACTATTATATCATATGACTTCCAAGAACAACTATGTCTCAAATGTGAACATTACTGTTATATCATATGACTCCCAAGAGCAACTATGTCTCAAATGTGAAATTTACTGTTATATCATATGACTCCCAAGGGCAAGTATGTCTCAAATGTGAACATTACTGTTATATCATATGACTTCAGCAGCAGGGAGGGTGAATCCTACAAAATTTTGCTTGTGAAATTAACCTGAAATAAAGGTTCCTATAAAGGCTGAAAAAAAGGGTCAATAACCCTAAACCAAAATCTCTAACTTTTATATTACCGTACGGACGGTTAAAAACCGCATGAGGTTAGCTCAGTTTTGTTATACTATTATTGACTTTTTTTCCTGATTTTATCGAACTATTTTTTTCGTTAACAACATGAGCAAAAATTTTGTAGAGATTCACCCTCCCTGCTGCTCCTGACTTTGTCACCTGACTTTGTCACCTAACTTTGTCAGGGGATTAACCAAATATTTTATCTAGACCTATACGATATCTGGATCTTGGGTCATGTAGATTTATTGTTATAAATCCAAACGGAACTGATTGTGCTTTAGAAAAGAAATTTTTAAATTTAATTATGTCCATATCCCCTGAACACTAGGTATAGTAAATATTTTGTAGGGTATAATTATCAACTCCATTAAACACAACCAAAATATTACAATTTTCTCTGATCACTCTAGGTATTTGTGTATATCTTTGAGTAACATAAATCACGTCTGTGTTTTTATGATGACCTCGAGAAAATATTCTAGCTGGATTAGATTGTCTGTCCAACATCATATCATCATATACTACGAGATTATTAATGAATCCATCCAAATCATCTACAGATGGGGCTTCATCTATATCTGTGATAAAATCAATAATATCTTCACTGTCTTTATTAACTGATTTTGCTTTTTCATTCAAATCTTTAAGTACTTCGTAACAATGCTGATCATCCACAGATGGTGCTATTAAATATAGTTTGTTCCATCTCATCCATCTCATTATTAAATTTAATAATAATTGTGTTTTACCCGATCCAGATGGACCTATTATAATCATTCTTATTGAATTTGGTAATGCTGGATGGTGCTTTACTGGTTCTTGTTTTCGTGTCGCTGAAAAATCAATTATTGCATCCATATTATTAATAACATGAGTCTATATTGTGTTCGATGTAGATCATCTACACCCACCGTTGGATTGACAACAATAATAACGAAAAATAAACGACATGCATTAACAGGTAAATGTGTAAAATGTGGTACGAAAAAATATAAATTTATCTCAGGGACAACAAAGATAGGTGGGGATATTGCTGCTTCTTTAGGAAAATTACCTGGATTACCATGGGTTAAGTATATTGGTGAGAAACACCTCCCTGGATATAATTATTGTGGTCTTGGAACTCGACTTGATATCCGACTTGATGATCAAGATCAACCAAGACCAGGAGAGCATCCAGTAAATAAAATTAATCAAGCATGTCACATTCATGACGTTGCTTATAAAAGTAAAGATTTGCACCAGCAGCATCTTGCAGATGTAAAATCGATTCATGCATTAAATTCTATACCCAATAAATCTGTTAGAGAGAAACTCGCTAGTTTTCTAATAAAATCCGCTATGAAAAGTAAAATAATGTTAGGGGTTGGTAATTAATTATATAATTATTATAATGGAATCCATTTATTATAGCCCAAGAGGGTATTGGAAAGGTAAAGCAGCGATCACTAAACTTGCTAAAGCAGCAAAAGTTTCACATTCTGTTGCTGCAAATTGGTTAGCATGACAGGCAATATGGCAAGTTTATCTACCACCACCAAAAAAAATTCAATATGCACATTTTGATGTCAGTGTTCCTAACGAAGTTCATCAAGCAGATATTTTGTTTTTACCACATGATACTATTAAAACACATGGACGAAAGTCACGCACGTACAAATACGCATTGACTATTGTTGACCTTGCAAGTAGATATAAAGAAGCTGAACCATTATTAACAAAAACAGCATTTGAAGTTGCATCTGCGTTTGAGCGAATTTATCAACGTGGTGGTCTACGATGGCCAAAACTATTACAAGCTGATACTGGTAAAGAATTTCTTGGCGCAGTATTATCTTTGATGAAAAAACATAACGTTACAATCAGACAAGGGCATACTGAAATTCATCGTGATCAAGCAATTGTTGAACGATTTAATCGAACACTTGCTGAGTGGTTATTTGGATATCAATATGCGAAGGAAATATCTGCTGACTTTAAATATGGTGAGTGATCTCGTGAATGGGTTATAAGGTTACCAAGTGTGATATCTGCATTAAATAATGAAATTACTCGTGCAACTTCCATGAAACCTTCTAATGCAATAACAAAAAAATATATACCACATAGCTATGAATATGGACAACAAGGTCAACAACTAGTATTAGGTAATGTGATTGTGAGATATTTATACGAACCAGGGGAGTTGGAGGGTGGCAAAAGACGAGCTACTGACCCTATTTGGAGTGTGACCACACATACAATTTCTAGCGTGGTTAGATCTACTGGAAGACCTCCAATATACAGACTAGATTCTACTGCACCTCAACGTGGTTTTGTGCGTGAACAATTACAAGTAATTCCTGCGGATACACAATTACCACCACCCCGACGTCGATTACATTCAAGACAGGTCAACATCACATTTTCACGTGTGTGACCAAGAACACTATTTATTCTGTCTACGGTAAATTGTCTTGGATTATTATTCGAATATTGCCATAACATTATTGCGTTACAACTTGCACAGTGATTATTCTGCTATTGTTTTAGTTTTATAATAAATTCAGTATCAATATCAAAGTCATATTTATTTTTTTTGTCACATTGTTTATAAGACGCTAATTTTTTCTTTATTACATCAGCATCATCAGTAATCTTCTCAGTTATCAAATAATCTATAACAATTCTATGTAGTTGAGTTATTCTTCTGACGCGAGATACTGCAAGATAGACTAAGTTTGACCATTCGATTGGATCATCTACAATCCAGATATTTGTATCAGAGATAGTTAACCCCTATGATGAATGAATTGTTATTGCATATCCTAAGGTCCACGGTGATTTATCCACACTCAATGCGCTCTCAACAGAATTGATATCTATCAAAATAATATCATTCAATACCAGATTTTGTACTCGGATACTTTCAGTATCTCCACCAGGAATTTCAACATCAATATTCTGTCATCGAGTATCTGCTGGGCGATAACCTAATGGTACTGGTAGATTTGAAAACTTTTCTTTATGTAACATAAATAATTTCCTTTGCAATATATCACAAACTATCTTTCTACTTGCGTCTATCAAATCAGTGGGTCTCCATAAAGTCCAAAAATCATTCATGGTAGTTTCTGGAATTATCTCACGCATTATTTCACATTGTATTTTCTCTGGTTGTAGTCTGATTAACCTTTTAAGTTCTTTCAGCGGTTCATCAATAGCTCTATGATCATCATATATTTTTTCATAATAATCCACATTATTCTTTAGCCATTCATGTGGAGATTGTCCAACAAAGGGTGGTGGTTGACCATGATCACCACACATAATCGCAGCAGTATTTTTTGTTAATAACCATTCAAGGAATATTTTTAGTGTTTCTAACGACACCGTACATATCTCATCCCATATAATATACTTAGGTATATATTTTTCACCCATTCGCTCAGGAGTCCACGTATCTCCACACCATCTAAAGAAACTATGATATGTACATGTTTATACCCCTCGTTCTTTTATCTCTCTAGCAAGTTTATGTGTAGGTGTAAAAACAATCATATCTGAATTGTTGTTCATAAATAATTTAATCACACGAGTTGTTTTACCTGACCCTCCACATCCATTATGATAAACGATCTTATGTCTAGCTACATGATGGTACGTAGATGATGTAGATGACTTTGATATTGGATTATTATTTCTGTAATATATTTCCTTAATTTCAACATCAGCAAATTCAGAATAACTTATATTTTCTTGCTTTATCCTCCATGTTCCCCACTCACCATTACCAAGTAGCGGATGTAATAAATCCTTATATTTTTTGTATATAAAATGAATCCATAGCCACTCTAACAGTGTAACGAGGCAATCTATTTATCATAGACAGTAAATTTATAGAAAAATAGGCTAACATCGAAGATCTTAAATGAGTAAACTGCGGTGAATCGCCCTCAATATAACTCAAAATGCTAACTAGTTTGGTCCCATCCGATAAATAAGCATTACTTCGGCTTATAAATGTGTTTTTCTCTGTTGTATCAGCGATTATAAAATCTAACTCAGCATCGTCCATAATCAATCTTACGCAGTGCTGTTTATGACCATATGAACTGCCTTGAGTAAACTTGCCGATTATCTTTCTACCAAGATCTTTTGCACGTTTTTCATCATGTTCATCCCTGCATTTACGTATATATTATTAGTAATTTTAATAATGTCATCTTCGGCAAGATCAGGAAATTCTTTCCTGGCATCATCAATATTAAATCTGTCTGGTTCTGGTAACTAAACTTGCTTTTGTGCACTATAGGATATAATCGCTTCATTAACATTTAACTATATTAAAATTCCAGCATCAATCATATATCTTAATAATACTATTGGAGTCCAACATTTTTCTGAAAAATGTCTTCCAAACCAAGCATAAGTAATCGGATGGAGATCTTTTCCGAACTCGAATGATTCTACATATGCAAATCCGGTTATGTCAAAATCTGGTAAGGGTCCATTTATCGAAACTCTGGTCATGTCATGTGTAGGGTGTCCGAATCTGTCGAAGTATTTAGAACATTCTCCACATCCAAGAAAACTCCCAGGATAACATGCAGCCATATCAACTGAGATAACATCATTATACTCATATTTAGTATTCCATAATCCACCATGCCCATATTCTATGCAACTCTTTTGTATATCCTCAATATATTCTGATCTTGTCGGTTTCCATAAATTATTTTCCTGAGCGAAATTAGCCGCTACTGATGGTACTGTAAAACAATTATTTAGTAGTTGTCTAACTTTGACATCGTCAGAAGTATATTTTAGTGCAAGATTTCTCATTTCTTCATAAACAGATTCTGTACGATAAATATCACCATTAAGTCGTACAAATTGATCATAATCACGTTCCGAACTCTGAAATAACCAAACAGATACAGGGTCACTTTTACTAATTTTTTTTAATAAAATCAAATATATGACCATTATAAAATTTTACCATTCTGTCTCGTGGAAATACAGTTACAACATCAGTCCATGCATGTGCATTATGATCAATAATCGTTATAGGACTTCCATTTCTTATATATTTTGGTTTGTACAATATCTCCCCCGTTAGTGTTTTTACTGTTATTGGAAATCTTAATGACTTTTCTAGCTTAGCAACATCCTTAATAGATGCACCAGAATTTTTAACGTTTTCTGCCCATTCACATATTTTTTTACATCTTAAATCTGTTAAGCCATTACCATGCATCGCATTTGTAAAATGTTCAGTAATGCGCTCCGCAACACAGTTTATTCTTGACTCTGATAGTCTCATCGGTTTGAGATCCGCAATATTAGGTTTATCATTCAGTAAAAACAATCCATATACCACAGCAGTAACTGGATACCCTCGCTCAAAATACGGTCTATCAATACCAGTCAATATACCAGGTTTGGATTTGGTACTTAATAAAATCGTTTTATTATTTCCAGACTTTATATGAACGGGTTCTCTCTTGTCATGAATTATCCAAATATTATCGTCTGTCTCCACAATAAATTTTATTAAAATAAGATATTTTTGATTATCAAGGTGGTTAATAATTACTTCTGCTCAATTGTCGTTCATCACATTAATATTGTCTTTAACTCTGAAAGTTGACCACACGAGAACAGCACCATCTTCTCGAAATTCCATTTTGGCCTCACAGATACGTTTAGTTATATCTATATTTATTGAAGCTAGATCTTTCATCGAAACACTAAATTTATATCCTAATAGTCTGTCAAGATCAAATCTAGTAGCAGATGGTTCAATTGCTGATAATTTTTCCATTATTATAATTAAGACAAATATTCAAATTGAAATTTAGTATATATATATATATATATATATATATATATATATATATATATATATATATATATATATATATATATATATAAATGATTCAAACAGAAAATAAATGTGTTTGGTTAAAAATTGGACATATTTCTTATTGTAATAAATCATGCGTAAACAAATACTGTGGTTACCATATGCAAAGTATCAGACATGAAAGTACTGGACCAAAACCATGTATTCAATGTGGTATTGGAGTTAGAGGAAAAACGCAATTAAGTGAAAATTGCAAGGTAAAAAATATAGGGAGCTTAAACGATATTATGACAAAAAAAAAGATACATTGACGGGTAAATCTCTTAAAAAGACAGAAAATGATTATTTAACCAGATTTCAAAAATAATGATTTAAACAAATAAATATTATATATAAATGGAACAAAAAGAATTTGTGAGACATCCAATATATACTAATTATGAGGCATCCAGAGATGGTGTTATTAGACATTGTAGACGAAAGAAACCACTCGGTAATCTTAATAATGTTGGTTATTTTAAATTTAATATTGGTGGAAACAAAGTTATTGTTGTCATAAATTTATATTCGAATGTTATTTTGGGATTGTTAAAGATGGACTTGTGCATCATTTAGATGGAAATCCCCAAAATAACCATGTACATAACTTAAAATCAATTACGCAGAGTCAGAATTGTAATTTCGGAAATACAGGAAAATGTAGGATATTTGGAAAGAGGACCATTGAATCCATAAATATAGAAACAAACCAAGAATTAACGTTTCCATTAATAAGTGCAGCGGGTATATATTTTAGTATTCATCCACAATCCGTGGAATTTTGTCGCAAATAAAACATATAAATCTGCATATTCAAAAAAGTATGAAAAAAGAATTATATTTGGGTATGTATAATAACTATCTATTTTACTTTATATCAATTTTGCCAATTTCAAAAACAATGATTTAAACAAATAAATATTATATAATGGAACAAAAAGAATTTGTGAAACATCTAATATATATCAATTTTGAGGAATATATAATGAAGCAGGGGTTTGGGAGACACCCAATATATACCAAGTACGAGGCATCCAGAGATGGTGTTATTAGACATTGTAGACGAAAGAAACCACTCGGTTATCTTAATAAGTCTGGTTATTTTCAATTTAGTATGAACGAAAATAACCAGACTTATTATTCACACAAGTTTATATACGAATGTTTTCATAGGAAAATCAAAGATGGATTTATTATTGATCACATTGATGGAAATCCTCGAAATAACGAAATTTCTAACCTACAAGCTATTACGCCGAGTCAGAATTCTAAACGAGGAAAATGTAGGATATTTGGAAAGAGGGCCTTTAAATCCATAAATATAGAAACAAACCAAGAAATAGATTTTAAATCAATAAACGCAGCAGCCAAATATTTCAGCATTGATCCTCAATCGGTACAATCAGTCGCAAAGAAAATATATAATTCTGCATATTCAAAAGTATTAAATTTGAGTATATATTATAACTATCTATTTTACTAAGGGTTTTGTTAGGCTATAATCATTTTTAATCACATTTATTTCATTATCGTTATCCTCGGTTTTATTATCATTTATTACAGAATCAAATAACATAATCTTTCTCAATTGCATCATACGATTGTCTATCATTTTTTTTCTTTCATATTCTTGAGATAATGCGCTTTTTACCTTTACGATTCAACACACAAGAGACGCAAAAAGCTTTACTTGCGTGTCATTCACCAATTGTAAAGATTCTAACATAGAATTATAAATTGACTTTATAAATCTGTAATTGGAAGATAATGTGAATTTATTCTGAAATTTTCTTTGTTGTAACTATTCAAACTCACTCAAAATTTTTTCAGTATCAAGACCTTCAGATAATTGAATTCCGTCATGTTTTAATTTTTCAATAGCAGAAATAATAGCTTTGATATTTTCAATGTTCATTATATATATATATATATATTTATTTGTTTAAAATAAAAAAATAATATTAAATTGAATTAACCAAAAATATCTTTCAGAAATCTGTAGATTTTGTAAAATCGAGTCATATGTTTGCATGAATTATTTATAAAAAATCTGCTAAAATCTGAAATTAGGCCCAAAAACAAAATAAAATTAGTATTATTTACGCTAACAAACAAAAATTAAAATAAATTATTATTTATATTAAAATCTGTAAATGTGAGAAAATTTATAATCGAGTCATATGTTTGCATTAATTATTTCAGAAATCTAGATTTTCTAAGATTGAGTCATATATTTACACGACTTATTTATTTAAAATAACATTTAACCACGAAATATCTTCATTTTTTTTTCTCCTACTCTACGAACGTATGTATAAATTAATATATAATGTCTCCCGCGCAGGTCCACAATATTACCATCTTGATTTGTGAGTTTGAAATTCATTCTTGACAATAACGGATTATGTACACGAAGGTAAACTTGATTTATTGGCTTAGATACAATCAGCCTGCCCGGAGGGGATTGGATACTGGATGAATAAAATATATATCCCTGCTGAGCCTGATTAGATTTAGAGAGGTCAAAATGGTAGCTATTATCAATTATATCACACGTTAAATTCAGTGCGATGGTGGATGTTATATTAACAATATTAGGTGAGATATGTCATCCTGTTCCATATGGATCATTTTTATTTTGAAGGTATGTTGTGAACTGCGTAGGGATAGTGTCAGTGCGTTGGTGCGATGTGTGTGGATTCAACTCTAATAGGTAGAATATATCGTCCTCCCATATCGTTCACTTTGATTATGTTTACATAGTAACTTCTCCTGGATAGGATGGGACAGCTTTTCTTTCTCCCTCCAATTTGATCACTACTTTCCTGAAGTGATTAATCTTCTCTTCAATCATTGCAAGCATTTATACTTAGAACTCTGCGTATCATACATGAGACATGTCATTTATAAAATTCCGTACTCTCTATCAAATGTTGATTTTATATATGATCTGCACAAACTCTCCCCAATTGAGTCTTATACTGTTACACAATTCTTACATAGACTGACATACGAGAGTAAACTAACAATCTAAGGTTACGTTATCGCATACCCTTAGATTTTAAATGATCTACTATCAATCTACGGTCGACTGACTTTCATCAAACTCTTAGTCGCGATAAGTACTCTCCATACATTAAGTGTCGGATTATATATTGAATCGATTAATCGCAGTACACGAACTTCCCATTCACTAACGTGTCTTATACTCACAGTAATCGCGATTATAGTATAACAGCTAACTCTAACTAGCTCTCTATAAATCTACACAATGCTACTGATACGTACTGATATATCATGTAATTACTAGATCTTCTAAAGCTCATTAAACGTTTTTATTGTATTCAGGCTTAAGAGTATTCAGAAATTCTTTTATAAATTTTCATCAACAATCTGCCGATTATTCGTCTTGGTTTCTACGGCCAAATCAAATGATGATCTACATATCTTGGGGATCCTTTTACCGTCAAAATCGGTAAAATAATATCTATCATTATTTGGATCAAATTTAAATCTTAATGAATTCCATGGATCTTGTTCTCGATATTGTGCGTTTTTAGAGAATTTTTCTTCGCTCGTTTTAAACTCATCTTTATTTGGTTTTGAAACTCCATTATAAACAGGTTCAACTTCAGGCCAACCTAGTACTGATCTAATTGAACTTTGATAAATATCTACAGCATAATCAGGAGAATTTATTTCAATCACCGACGATAATGTTGGTTCATAAACAGTAATTGCTATTTTAGACTCTTTCCCGGTTAAGGATTTAATTCTGCGCTGGAATTCCTCATTAATCTGTTCTGATAACTGCCAGTTGGAATACTAACAACTTGCCAATCGGGAGTTCCATCAGATTTATTTTTATTTGCGAATACTAATGAATTATTTGGTTGTTGTCCACCAAATGGTTTTGATCTAATATTAGGCCAGCTATAACAAACACGTAACTGAGCTAATGCTATCTCTTTTACTGGAATTGCAGTTGGAAAGTTAACGCTGAATTCAGGATTGGTTGAACTTATTGATATCATAGTAGTTTTTGAAGGAGTTGTATTAGTGACGATCTGCTGTAACAACTCTCTTCATTCAATATCTGAACGATGTTCAGACGCTGACATTATTGTTATTATTATTGTTTAATTCTCCATTTATTTTGTCAGCAGAATCATTAACAATTTTGAATGCTTCATCGTAGGTTTTAATTATCGTTAAGAACTCATCAGATATTTTACCATCACTGAGATACGTGGAAATATATCCAGATAGTTTAGAGTATGTTGCTGTTGCTGTGTGTAATTTTATCATATACTCGCGCAATTTATCATTCGCACATGTAGCTATCTTTTTAGCAATAATACTAAGAATACCTGCTATAGTCGTTGAAGTTGAAACAATAATTGTTATAATTGCTGGAGCTGTCATCGTTAATGTTGATAATATTAATTCGGATCCAGCAACAATAGCAGAAACTGAATACACAATTATATCAATAACGACCATACGTCTACGATATTTTTTTACTTTTACTGTATAATGGTCGATGGTATTTTTTAGTTTGGCCAGACATTCACATGCTTGATTATATCTATGACGCTGAACGTCGATAAATGACGTAGTTATTTGATCCATTATACTATGATGTTAAGTAGTTAATTGAGTTACAAATTCCAAACACCACCAGTAAGCTTGAGGTAAATTTCTACTCAATGATGCCAGCGTAAATGTTCCTTCAGAATCTTTATCTAACAACACAGATATAGTTTTAAATGAATTCTCAGTCGATGGATTTGTAGTGGATATTCTAAAATCTGCAACGCTAAGTACGGACATCCTATATATACCAGTAATCTCTGCAGTGTATTTAATGGTATTATTTTCTGGAGTCCACGATCCAAACCCATATGCAACTGTATACACAATATTTCTTATCTGATTGTGAGGAATTTTAATCAGGTTTGTTTTTTGAATAATATCATTAAGTTTTATATCAACATTTGGTGGCCTTCTAAAAAATTTGTTAGTAATTCTGTTTATGTTTTCGCGAAAACTCAAAAACATATTCATGTGACTGGTTTCGATTTTGGTTATTCCATTAATGATTGGAGTTTGTTTATCATCGACATATTTTTTTGTTGTAGCATCATTATCTGCAGTTGGATTTCCAAGATCTGTAATTTTATTTTTGTTCATAATAACGTCTCCACTAAATATACTGCCAGCTTTTTTAACAAAATCATTAAATGATTCACCAGAATCCTGTATTTTACCCCGATCAATAAAAGTTACGATATTATTATCAGTTGCAGTAGGAATTCGTGTAAGTACATCTGACAGTTGTACTTTATTCATCTTTAATCATCCTTGCTTATCCTGAAAAATAACCACTTCATTTAGATCCACACTTGCAATATTTAATAAATCATCAATCTCATTTCTAAGTTGATCGAGGGTTGCATATTTAGATAAATCACCTTGCTGTTGAGTTTTACCACGAGCAGATCTTCCATAAATATCTACCATTATATTTACTGATGTTTGTTTAAATGTGACAATGTGGTATATTCATGCACGACTTTATGAGGTGGTTTTCTTGGCGATGCCATGGATATAGCATCAAGTACATTAAGTGCTTCTCGACCACATATTGGTGGATCAGTTAATGTTTGTGTAGGTAACGTTGAATACCAGATTGGTGCAGTATTATTACTGACATAATGAATAAATTCTTTTGGTGGTGCTAATCCATATGAATCAAAATAGATAATTCCACATGGATCGAATGTATACGCTACCCAATGGGTACCTGGTCCAGAATTTTGATCGAGATTTATAATACCTGTTTCAGTATTGTTTGGTTGTTTTGGTAATTGATCGCGCATAAAAACACCTCTAAAGTTTTTTATTTTTAATTTTTTAACAGCATCGAGTAAATCAAAATTAGTTATAGGCGAGATTTGTAAACTGTTCCTGGAAGTCTTAGACCTTTTCCGTACCACAAAGGCGGGGTCCCTGGTAATCTGAGACCTTTTCCCTTTTTTTAGATGTTTGTTTTATTCCCTGTCCGGTCGCTTTCTTTAATGCCATTCCAGCGGCTGTTCCAACAGCGCCTAATGCAGCGGCTTTTGCAACAGCTGGGGCTGCAGCGGCTATTAATGCTAGTATAGCTGCGAAAAGGGGAAATATACCACCAGTTTTAAAAGTATCCTTAATAGCTGCCACAGAAAGATCAAGTTTGGCACGTTTATTTGATTTTTTTGCTTTATTAAAGTTTTTGAATTGACGATCAGTTAACGATAATTTATTTGAACCACTCATGTGTTCCTTTTTTAATGATATTGTTATTTCAGGAGTCAGGGTAACATTAACGTGATTATATGACATTTGATAATACTGATAAATGATCTAATTACATATTTTCTACTGGAGCATCAACGACTCTCATTTGTCCACCAACACCTTCTATGAGCATTGATCTATCGCTAAGTATAACAGCAATTGCTCTGTAATTATCAATAGCTCCTCTATTAACACTAGCTCGAAAATGTATATCGACTACCGATTGTCTGGTCAAATCTAAATGTTCGAGCGAAAAGTAATAAATAGGATATAAGCTTGTAAAATCTAGTTGTGATATTTGTAATCCAGTATCAACATTTTGATCACGGCATATGAACGACATAAGACGATGATATGCACGTGCTATATGATTTTGATCAAAATTAAGTAATATATCCTCGGATGGTTCTTGATGTCCATTTATCCTTAATGAAACCTCAGAAACACCGAGTTTATCAAATATCATAATACTACGCGTTTGATCATTTATTCGTGCAGCATTTTGTAATACAATAAATATGTGTCTTGGTGCAGAAACACCCTGCTGAGAGGCTATCTGCCATGTAAATAAACTGTTAATATTACTCTGGATAACATCTGTAGTCATTGTCAGCCATGATAGCATTGATTTACCGCCTTGATTCATAAAAGATAATAATCATTGTTCTTCATGTATTGATGGGGTCATTACCGGCATCCAGAGACTAAGTTTTGTAAGAATTATCATACCAGCATCACCGGCAGGTCTCCATATTGCATCATCATCTGCAGCCTTTCGTACTAGTAAAACTGTATGTTTAGCTCCGAAAATGACTTTTCTGACATTTCTACAGAATCCAAAAATATGTGATATTGGAATTGCACCTGAAAATATTCTTCTATTTCCTTTTAACATCACTCTACGTGTTGTAAATCCTAAGTTGAAATTTACATTAACGCTATGTAATAACGAAAATGCAGCAGCAGGCCGGGCTATCATTCCTGCTGGTTGTGGATCAGATGCAGTATCCCGTGGTGTTTGTATTAAATTATATTGTCTATTTTCTGGAAAATCAGTTATATCCTTTGCAAACAACATTGACGGACCAGCTGATCTTGAATAATCGTCACTGTATCTTGCAAGACCAAGTATAGTTGTAGCTACGTCAACATCTTTTTGAATTGATTCAATATGTTTTCTGTCAATCATGTACGTAGCGCTATCAAACAATGCCATAATACCATTATTAACAAAACCAACACTAATTTCGGCTGCATATTCAGTATTATCGGTTTTTAATATTTCACCTTCGACTTCAATAAAAGCTTCTGAGGGCAGGAAATATCTACTTGTATCATGAACCTGAAGTTCAATTCTTCCTCGTTGATTTGGAATTCGTGCTTCATAAGAATAATACTGATAATCGTGTATAGACTCATCTTTGAGAACTGGTGCGTCCATGTCAAACACGGGGTCACTCATACGCTTGAACATATTTATTATAATTATTATCGTCTAAAACGAAGACCATTTCGGGAAGTGAGACCACTTCCTGCTATCAGACTAGCGGTTATGTTTTTCTCTTTTTCTGATAAAGGTATATCAGCCATAGATGGCATCGCCATTGCTGCTAGTTTTTGATTAGTGGCTTGATTTATTATTTTACTTACACTTGCGGGCATCATTTCAGTACTGGGCAATTTCACCGACTGAGATCGGACAGGTTGTGGTCTGTGTATTAATCGTGTTAGCCTATCTTTAATCGCTGAGAATGCTTTACTGGCAAGGTTACCAGCAACACCTATACCTTTTTCACGAACATCATCAATAGCTTTCATACCCAGTTGCTTTGCAATTGGTATTGCTTTTGGGACTAATCTTCTAAACAAACCCTGAACAATATCTCCTAACTCATCTCCATAGGTTGCTCTGTAAATCGGTATTCGAGAATTGCCCTGACCATGGTTGGTCCACGTTGAGCATTGTGTATTATCATTTTATTATTAATTAACTTTATTACTAATTGTATCTAATCACTGTGACTTAGTCACTATAATAGTCATCAGCAATTTCATTAATAAGTGATTGATACATATTAATATCCATAATACTGCCACTAAATAATCTTTTACAAATATCAGCGGCTTCGTTAATGATTTCTGGGGAATTATTACCAGCTCGTTTTCCTCCAATCAGAATTTCTAGTCGTTCAACATCAGCAAGGACATTGTTAGGACACTGAGTAATAAGACCACTTCCTAAACCACTTCCGAAAGAGGTATCTGATGGCCCTTCCTTACTTTTTATTTGGGCTGGTTGTGATTTTGGAGATTGTGACTGTTGTTGTTTTATCAATTGCTGTTGTTGTTGTGGTCTTAACTGCGTATATGAGATATAGACACTAGTCGCATTATCATAATCAATAAATCTCTGATCGCTGTTTTTAGCTTGATCAACTCCATAATGGATACGAAATATCCATTTATACCACGATTCACGACTAATAATGTCATTTGCATGAGAGGGTTTTAAAAATTGTTGTCGATTATCATAACTCTCAACCACACTTACTAACATTTTTAGCCATTTAGATTTCATTAATGGCAGTATCGGTGAATTTGTCAATTACATTAATTCTACCCCGTGCTAGTTCTGATTCTTTAGGTGCTGGTTTTAATTCTTGTTCTGGTTCTTCAGGTGGTGGCAACGCAGCTGTTATTTCGGCTGGAAGTTCTTTAAGAATTTTTTTTTGTTTTCTTGGTTCTTTTTGCTATTTTTTCAGCTACTTTAACTGTTTGATCTAACACAGGTTGAATATCTTTAGTGGTCTTAGTGATAGGTTTAAATAACTGTTTTGTATCCTCCTCAAATTCAACTTGAGATTCCTGACGCAATTGTAGTTGTTGTTTGACAGCATCACGAACAGGTAGATATTTTTTAACTGCCTCTAATCGATCTCGAGCTAATTTAGCTGAGTGTGATTCGCCAATATTCATTATTAAATAATATTTATAATAGATGTTTAATTGAATTGAGTGCTGGTTCACAAGTAAACAAAAATCGCTAAAAATGCTTTTCTATTCTCTGACAAATCAAAGATAAAATAAATATTTTATTAATTATCATGTCTATCTGCAAATTTATTATAAAATTATATCAAAACGCAGATAAAAACACCATTTTATATTGATTGGTACTAGAGTATATAATAAAGCGCGATAACTATGCTCTGAATCTATGTTGAGCAATAGATAATTATTTCCCTTTGCGCATGAAGTCCAGGTTTGATACAGATAAAATAAATCTTTTTTCTGACAATTATTACCTAATTATCTGTTACCTTGCGTGTCGGACTGTGATCAGGGATTTATTTTAAAAATGCCTCACAAGATAATGCAGTCACTCGGTCGCCTAATATATTTGGCCCACAATACGGTTCGGACGTTAGCATAGAACCTCGCACTATACTGTTCGCACTTAAGGCACCCTGTGCCTGTATCGGTCTATACATAGTACATTCAAGCCACATATCTGTTACCTTGCGTATCGGACTGCGATCAGGGATTTATTTTAAAAATGCCTCACAAGATAATGCAGTCACTCGGTCGCCTGATATATTCGGCCCACAATACGGTTCAGATGCTAGCATAGAAACTGTTCGCACTTAAGGCACCCTGTGCCTGTATCGGTCTATACATAGTACATTCAAGCCACTTAAGGCACCCTGTGCCTGTATCGGTCTATACATAGTACATTCAAGCCACTTAAGGCACCCTGTGCCTGAATCGGTCTATACATAGTACATTCAAGCCACATATGCCAGACCTAGCAGCGCCTAGGTACACCTGCCTGTCTGCCTGCCTGCCAGCCCCAGATCGTCCGCAGCCTAGGGGTACCCTGTACCAGATAGCGCCTAGGTCAGTCTAGTCAACAGCCCCAGTAATATCCGTATAGCGAACAATGAGACAGGGTGCTTGCTCGGTTCGCAAGGTCGCTATACACATTCTATACAAATGCTACACCAATTTTGTTCACTTCCACTGAAGCACCCTAAATTTGCATTTTTGTCTATATAATAGTACCGGAAACTATGTGTGGGTAACTAGTTAGTTAGAAATGTTTATATCCTTCCCTGTTCATTTCAAACTATACGTCCCACTAAGAGACCACAGGCTTTGTCACTACAAACCCGGGGAAGAATCAGCTCTGCTGGTATCGTTCACACACACTAAACCGACAGATAATGCATTGTGTCCCATATAATAGTACCGAAATCTATGTGTGGGTAGTTAGTTAGAAATACCTGAAAGTCTCGCTAAGCGAGAACCCAGGAAGAAATTTCAGGTCTTGCGGGAAGAATCAGCTCTGCTGGTATCGTTCACACACACTAAACCCACAGCTAATGCATTGCGTCCCATATAATAGTACCGATATCTATATGTGGGTAGTTAGTTAGAAATACCTGAGTCTCGCTAAGTGACCACAGGCTTTGTCACTACGAACCTGGGAAGAAATTTCAGGTCTTGCAGGAAGAAAGTTACGGGCTAAGTAGAGTTTCTAACTAACTACCCTCATATAGATATAGGTACTATTATAGGGGAAAAAAGCAAATTTGCAGTGGGTTGGGTCTGAACTATATTGTCATAGATAATTCCCCGAGCCCGTGTAACGACCCAACCCGTGATTAAAAAGAGAAGAATGTAAACATGGACCGAAAAAAACAGCTTGGATATTAAACCTATGGACCAAAAACACAGTCTGGGGCAATATGAACCAAAAAAAACGATCATGAGACAGTAAATACGTAAACACTATGGACCGAAAAAATGGCCTGGATATTAAGCTTGTCAACACTATGGACCGAAAATGAGAGAAGACATATAGAGAGACAATGGAATGTACTTGTGGGTGATAGTGATGACGATAAGGAATTTGAAGGTACGCTCCACGTGATTTTGTTTGGACGAAAAGGCACGCTTATGACTTACCTATTGCTTTATGTACATGAGCAGCAGCAGGGAGGGTGAATCTCTACAAAATTTTGCTCGAGTTTTTAACGAAAAAAATAGTTTGATAAAGTCAGGGTAAAAAAAGTCAATAATAGTATAACAAAACTGAGCTAACCTCATGCGGTTTATTATGCGGTTTTTAACCGTCCGTACGGTAATATAAAAGTTAGAGATTTTGGTTTAGGGTTATTGACCCTTTTTTTCAGCCTTTATAGGAACCCTTATTTCAGGTTAATTTCACAAGCAAAATTTTGTAGGATTCACCCTCCCTGCTGCTACTTCCAAGGGCAACTATGTCTCAAATGTGAACATTACTGTTTTACCATATGACTTCCAAGGGCAACTATGTCTCAAATGTGAACATTACTGTTATATCATATGACTTCCAAGAGCAACTATGTCTCAAATGTGAACATTACTGTTATATCATATGACTCCCAAAGGCAACTATGTCTCAAATGTGAACATTACTGTTATATCATATGACTCCCAAATGCAACTATGTCTCAAATGTGAACATTACTGTTATATCATATGACTCCCAAAGGCAACTATGTCTCAAATGTGAACATTACTGTTATATCATATGACTTCTAAGGGCAACTATGTCTCAAATGTGAACATTACTGTTATATCAAGGGACCTTAGAAATGCTTAATAATGCGTATCTGGACACAAACTTTTGATTTAGGACGCATACAATTGCCGACACACAAGTCTTTTGTATGTACGTTTCTTTAGCCAGATGAATGTTTTGTGGCAGAATATATATGTTCTAATCACTATGAAAACTGAACCAATGCTTTATTTTAGTTTGTTGCTGACGTCTTTGATCAAAGGTCACCAGCTTGCTTTGATGAAGGTGCATGTGTCATTGAAGGTGCAGCTAAAGGTTCTGTTTGAACTACCAACAAATACCCTTTTGTTATTGCTGCGGCAACATCAAATAATTGTAGAACATTGAGACAATTTTGTAAACAAAATTTCTGAGTATATTGAGTTGCTTCAGAGGTAATCAATGTTCATTGAAGTTGCAGCAAAACTATTTTTTTCTGGTTTTCTTTTTAACTGCAGTTGTCTGATCGACTGTACTCATTTGAATTCCCGAACTCAGAGTTGGTCTATTGTAGCTAGTCAGTTGATTGGCTATTTTGATTATATTACAGCATACATTACCAAGACCAGATGTCAGCATAAGCAGATTATGATAAAACAGTGCACTGTTAGGGTGGTTTGTCAACATGAAACAAGGATGTGTTTATATAACAATAGATTCCAGTGCATTTTTATATTCTTGTTTGTGGTTTCCTGTCATGTTGCCTTTGAATTTCTCCACTCCAAACCCAATACTGAATATACATTTTTCATTGGCCAAAATTATTGACAGATGGTATATTTTGTCATTAATAAGGAAAACAAAATCGCAATTTGTGACATTGGCAAAGCCCAGAGCAATCACTATTATTTTCATTTCTAATTGTAGTCATATAAATATTACAAACTCAACATCAAAAGACCAGACAAAATGCCATTTGCAAGTTTAGACAAGTATTTTGGAGTTAAACAGTTTGTTTTTGTAAATTGCTGTTGTGTGGTCGACTGTAGTCATTTAACGTTTACTCCCTCAGAGGTGGTCAATTGTAGCTAGTCAATTGCATGGCTAGTTAGATTATATTACAGCATACAGTATCAAGGCCAGATATCAGCATAAGTGGATTATGACTTAACAATTAACTGTTAGGGTGGTTTGTCAATATGAAATAAGGATTTGTTTATGTAACAATTGATTCCAGTGCATTTTTACATCCAAGTTTGTGGCTTCCTATCTTGGTGCCTTTGAATTTCTCCACTCCAAACTCAAGACTGTATATACCATTTTTATCAGCCAAAAATGTTGTAGCCAAAAATATTGCCAGATGGTATATTTTGTTGCCAATATGTCAAACATAATTGCAATTTGTGACGTTGGCGAAGCCCATCATAATCACTGTTATTGATTTCATTGCCGTATAAATATTGCCTGCAAACTCAAAATCAAGAGACTTGCACAAAATGCCGTTTGCAAATTTAGGCAAGCGTTTTGTTGTTAAACAGAAAAATGATGAAGATTTCAATGAGATTCAGAACTGTGCTAAAGTTGCTATAACTGATAGTTTGTATTTGACTGTAGCAAAGTGTAAGAAAGTATGTGATTTCTGGCTTAGTGGGGACTGCAACTTTTGCTGGTGGGACTGCAACATTTGTTGGTGGGACTCCTATTTTTACCAAATTAGGAGTCCTGGACTCCTAGTTTTAAAATCCTAGCGAGACCTCTGATATCATATGACTTCCAAAGGCAACTATGTCTCAAATGTGAACATTATTGTTATATCACATGACTTCCAAAGGCAACGATGTCTCAAATGTGAACATTACTGTTATATCATATGACATCCAAAGACAACTATGTCTCAAATGCAAACTGCACTGTTATGTCATATAACTTCCAAAGGCAACTGTCTCAAGTGAAAACAGCACTTATATAACTTCTAAAGGAAAATAGCACTGTTTCCTGATACAAATACCACAACAGGATAGGATACACTACAGCATGTCATGAGAGGCAAATAGCAGAGACACAGTGGCTTAGTGTTTAGAATCATGACTGAAAAGTTGTGGGTTCAAATCCTATCAATGGACTTTACCAGGTCAGAATCAATGGTATGTGTCTTTACTCCAATTGCCTCATCATTAAACAAACCACTTGTATTGCTGTAATTTAAAACACCAAAGCAAACAGTGTTGTTGCCAAAAGAAAAGTGATACCTATGTTGTGCTACCTGCTAGCATGACGCAAGATAAGGAGTATTAAGGGGCAATAATATAGGCATCAATACATCACCTTCTGTCGAAACCAAGACTTCAGATTGTGAAGATATCTGAAATGTAAAAGATTTCATAGAAAAAATAATTTTATTGTTCACTGAACTGTTTATTGTGTTAGCTACATACCTACCAACATCCTGCACTTGATGGAAGTTCAATTAATGTTGGGTGGAAACTGACAGGTGTCATTCCAAGAATAGAGTAAATTTACTTAAGTCAAAGCAGTCCTGGCACACATAGAACCTAAACAATCACTTTAATACAAATGATAACAAAATATCTTGAGTATGAGTCAGGTAGGGGCAAAATGGACAATTTTTTATTTGTCAACTTAGGATGTAATGCAAAAATAGAGCAAATACCATGTTTCAATATTTATATTATTGTTGATAAATGGCAGGATGATGTGCAATCAAAAAGATGAGTCAGTTTAAGTTATATGTATAGCTACCACCAAAATGTCAGCAATTAAACAAAGACAATCAAGAGAATAAGAAAGTACCAGATGTGCTGGGAATACACAAATGAAAGGCTGCAGAATGATCCAAGAAAGTGTCAGGTGTTGTGCACTTTTTGCATAAACTTTCTGGGTGTAAAAACTGTCAAAAATTGTAAATGGAATCACACTAATGATGGTGCTCTTTAACTCACTAGACATCAAGCTCTGGCATGATGCATGACCAAGAAATAGAAGGTCAATGACTTGGTCTTATGGACCTTTACTTAATTATGATTTGATTATGATTCACATACACATCATACTACTAATATCCTCTGTAAATGTAATTTCCTTTGACAGTGTAATGTAAATTCTCTGTAATTATGGAAACACATACTTTGTATTCTTTTACCTCCTAATCAGGCTTTAAACATTTAGATTTCTTTGTGCTACCTCTCTGTGAATGTTTTACTTAGAAACTCTATCTCATTCATTGTGAAAGCTGATGATCGAGCTTTAGAATTTATTCTGAAATTAATGTTGGTATCTTCACCATGAGCATTTATATCTTATCTAGAAATAAAGTGATCAGTGAGACATGTAAATCAATTATTCCTGTCTTAGCACCAAAAACGTGAGACATGTAAATCAATTATTCCTGTCTTAGCACCAAAAACTATGATGCAAATGAAAGGCCTCATTTTGAAAAATATAAAAGATTTTCTTGTGTGTTGTTATCAGTTTATGAATGCCAGAGTTCAACTTATTAAAAACTAAGATTTTTCTCTTAGCCTACAGGTCTGGCTCACATTAAAATAAAACTGACCCTGCAGAAAATCAACTGCCCCTCCAAAAAAAAATTTAATGACAAGTTTGCAAAATGTAACTGGCCTCATAGACCTGCAGTAGTCACTACTGACTAAATGATTTCAAAACCCACAAGTTACATGCTGGCAGGCCAGCAGCTAATTTGACAAAAGTGATTCAGAGATTTCCTATAGACAATTTAAATGTTGTGCTGTGATTTTCCATGGACAATAACAAACTTAAAATAAACCATTGTTGTTGGAGGGGGTGGGGTGTAAAATCCATAGATGACATATGTTACTATTGTAATCCAAGCAAAACCCGCTTTTTGAGACTTTAGCAATGTACTAAAATAATGAACTATTAATTTAGGCTGCATCTACAGCAATACTGAAAAACTGTGATATTAACACTGATGATGAGCTTGCTAAGAATATGACATTATGTGAATAATAGTAAGATGAAGAAAAGGATGAAGGTATACAATACTTTACATATAGCAAAAAGCTCATACTTTATTTTTAACAAAACCATCTCACAAAAGACAAAGACAAACAAGCATTCCATCTTCAAAAGTTCAAATAACTCAACAATACTTAGCCATCTTTACTAGTAAGAAATTATTTTTGTTTGAATTAGTAAATAATAAAAACAATTTTTTTATAAACCAAATTGCATATCTTCTATTCTTTGGAATTGTGAAGTTGTTGGCATGCTGACAAATGTATATGTTGATTATGGATATAACTGCTTTTTGGGAAATAGAACCAGCTGATTATGCAGCTGGCAATCACCAATCAGTTTTCATTTCTATGCATCATAGAAACCAATTTCACATGCAGATCTGTTTTACAAACCTAACAACATAAAATCTTGCATTGTTCCAAATCATGCTTGACGCTAACCAAGAAAATGTAAGTATGAAACACAGCAGAGAGAATATACATCACAGCATTCAAATCCAGTGGAATACCATCCTTCATTTAAGAAGACCCTAAAAAGACTTGCCCATAGACTGGATAGACTTTATGAAGAGAAGTCTTCAGTGTCTAAAATTATCAAAGCTTTAAATATATTGGAATACAATGAGTACATCACACACACACACACACATGGACAGACAGACAGATAGATAGATATTGGATGTGGGTTGTGATGCAAATGGGAAAAATATATAGACAAATCCTGAAAGAAACTGATTAACAAAAAACTGACTGGACCCATATTGTCTTTTCTAGAAATTAACATTTCCGTGGAAAAATCACTAAATTTTAAAAGGGCTTCCAAATACAATGTACATAATTAACATATTCTGTCAATTTTCTCATCACAATATTTTAAAAATTAGTGTGAATGCTGGAATTGCATATCCTACAAAAGATCTGTGGTGATAATTTTCCTTTACATGAATATAAAATGGGTATGTTTAAAATAAACAGTTAGGGGACATCATTATACCACAGAATCATACATCAAGACAGCAAACTGCGATATTAACAGCAAGAAACAACACTCAATAATTAAGTATGGCCCTGATGTTTGTTTGTTTTTTTAATTATTATCATTTTTATCATTTTTGTTTATTGTTCTTTGTAAGTTTGGCGCGAAATCCGTCTTAATATTAATTTGATCTCCAGTGACGATGAAAATGATCGAAATCATACCGTAAACATGAATTCTATAACAGATCCGTAACATTTTCTTCTTCAAACCCGAAGTAGTCGGAAACTAAAAAAACTTTAAAGACTGCGCGTTTTCGCGTAAACTTTTTAAAAATATTTACTGCATGTTTTCAAGGTAAATTATCATTTACTTTTTTGTTGATAGTTAATATGCACAAATATCAGAATGCCTAAAAGTGAGGTCCACAATAAAATGGGTTTTGTTAATACCTCTTCATAACCAGTTGCTGTAAATAAAAAAAAGTACGCAGTTTTGCTGCTTTAAGAACACAAGTCACTATATAAAATATACATAAAATCTATATTACACTTTCATATCATCTCCTAGCGCTTCTGATAAATTCGTCCTGGCAATATTGAGATCAATGGAAGCTGCCATATTGAACACTTTGACAACATTGCTAAAGGGAAAACACCGCGTACGGGTTACACTAAATACCGCAAAGACGGACAAACAAAGTGGAAAGAAACAAAAAAAAAAAAAAAAAAAAAACGCAAGTGCAAGACAAAGACGATACAAAAATGTTTCAAAGTGACAATATTTGAAAATATTGAATGCCGATACAATATGAGACAAATTGAATTGATAAAAGTTGTAAATGCTTGTACTGGCTCGTTTTCTTTTTTATTTATATTTTGCACTCGATATTGTAATGAATTATTGCTATACGTTCAAAATTGTTCTGGTTCAAGTATGGAATCTACGTATGCATGATATGCCACATTAATCTATCTATGACCACCAGGTTTACACTTCAAAGTGTATCATCGGCTTGGTTAACACAACTCAACTAACGACATTAACTCATAATTGTACGAAATCCCACTGCTGAACAACTCCAAAATTCCATGCGTTCAGTGCATTAACTCATAACTGTACGAAATCCCACTGCTGAACAACTCCACAATTGCCTACGTTCAGTGCATTAAATCATAACTGTACAAAATCCTACTGCTGAACAACTCCACCATTGCCTGCGTTCTGTGCATTAACTCATAACTGTACGAAATCTCACTGCTGAATAACTCCACCATTGCCTGCGTTCTGTGCATTAACTCCACCATTGCCTGCGTTCTGTGCATTAACTCATAACTGTACGAAATCTCACTGCTGAATAACTCCACCATTGCCTGCGTTCAGTGTTTGATAAGCATGCCCCTATATCATCGAGCAGTGATGAAATGAACTTAATGGTACAGCAGCATAAGCGACAAGCTTCCCAAGACGCCGAGAGACAGAGGCTTTCATCTGGTCTGACAGTGTATAAGATGGAACTGCCAAAAGAAATGTTACACATATAGTTCATGCAAAAAATTCTACCTACATCAGCATAAAAATTACTGAGAGTATCAGCTGCAAACATATATTCTCTATCATGGAAAAATTACTGGCGAGGAACAAATTTACACCACTTCTAACCAAGACCTCCTCAGACAGTTTACCAGATCAGTTGACTAATTTCTTCTATAACAAAGTAAAAAATATCAGAGATCAACTTGACAGCATCATATAACCTGACATAACCTCAGCTATGATACAGAATTTCAACAACTCCCATTCACAAAATTTCAGCCTATATTTATGGATTTTCTACGAATCGTCCTAAAGAAGTGTGCCTCCATGTCATGTGAACTAGATACAATTTCTACATCACCCCTATCTGAATGTTTGGATGCCATACTACCTACTCTGACTGACGTTATACACAATTCTCCTTCTACTGCTGTCTTTCCATCACTTTGTAAAACTGCTATTGTAAAACCACTTTTGAAAAAGCCAATCCTTGACCCCAAAGATTTGAAAACCTACTGCCCTGTTTCTAACTTCTCATTCATGTTAAAATGCTTAAATAGCGTCTCATTTAAATTTACATAATCTCTTCATTAATTTTGGCTCATAGCTCTTGTCACAGTACTGAAAGTACCCTCCTAAAAGTTTCTAACGACTTTCACTCTGCTTCGAATGATGGTAGGATTTCAGTTCTGGCATTCATTGACTATCCGTAGCCTTGTAATTAATTGACCAATATATCTTACTTCACCGTCTACTGCAAGTTTTGGCATTTTCATAAATGCATTGTCGTTGTTCAAGTCATATCTAACTGCAATAAAAAAAAATGTTTAAAAGGGCTTCCATAAACAATTTACCGTATTTGCTGCATGTTTTCGGACATTGTTTGTTTTCGGACACCGTTTTTTTTTTTGGGGGGGGCAAATATAATATTTAAATGCCTTGTAATTTTTCGGACGTTGCTCCATTATAATTTTTTCTACAATTTATGTTTTCAGACACAATCTAAGAAGATCTGCTTCGTTTTAAAGTAAAATTTTCAGTGTGTTTGCTGTTAATTTAACTGATACAAAGTTCACTTCATTTGGTTGGCAATTATTTAATCTAATCAAGATTTTCCCCACGGATTAATTGTCAGTATAGACATCATTACGGTCGAAACTACGTCACGCAGGTGTGTTATAGCTTTGATAAAAAAAACCACGATCCCCGCTTTATATCCTTCAACAATGCACCAGAGCGTCCGTACGGATTAGTAAATTCTTTGGCATCATGCCACAAAAGAGACCCCTTATCCCCGAGGCATTACGTACCACGGGGTTAAATGTAGTTATTGTTCTACAAGAAATAAACCTCTTTGCAGACGATAAATATTGATTGTGGGTTCAACGTGTTCAAATTGTTTGGGTAAACAGTAAACATTCCAGCCCTGATAATCGTTGTTATGGTGTCCCAGTGGATTCTGTTATAGGACCTGTCTAGGTTTTACTTCCGTGTGAGCCATTCTTGCTGACATTGATAGCAATGAAGGTGACAAAGTTTAAGTGGGATTTGTCAATTCGGTATCACGGTGTTCTTTAACAGTGCACGATATTTCATCAATGGAAAGGAAATCGAATCGGTTCTTAGCAATATCGACGTAGCCACTAAATTTCGTGGACTTGACAAATTACAGCGATGATTATACGAGAACAGCTAGCCCAACAACGATGTTAGTCAAAGAAGTAATTGATCGTACAGATAGTAGAAGGCTTATAATTGACGACCTCCAAATGCTGCTGGTAATGTTGATACAGCAGGAGAAAATTTAATGTTTTTATATGTATTTTCATGTACGTGTTGGTGTACTTTCTGCTGGTTATGCTAATTACAAATGTTATGCTTTGATACATTGCGACAAGACTGATGTTGGAGGCTACTGATGGCCGAATGGGGGTCATAAATAAATCCGTTTCGTATTTAAATAATACCCTATCATGAAGTGAATGTCGGCCTTAGTGAACATCCACTTCGGAAAATAAATAAACGCAATGAAAACGGTTGTGGGGCTCACACTGAAATTTTCTCCAACAAAAATAGACTAGAAATGTCCTCGTATTGCTGACACAAACAGTTCTCTCAGTTTAATGCGGTCAAACAAAACAATGCTTCAATGACATTGAAACTATCCAAGCCAGAGATGACAGGAATGCAAAAGACCAGTTAAATATTCCCATTTTTTGCATCGATTCAGCGTTCTTGGTAGAAGCGGCTTTATTAGTTTCAAAAGCTACAGCTGTAGGGGCTGTCGAAACAGCGCCAGGAATGACGCTGAAAAATGCGATGGGTGGTCGTATAAAACAAGGGAAAGGTCGTCGATTACCAGGAACGAGTAGTTGAATAACATCGGGCAGAGGTCTTCGATTACCCTGTACAACTCGCACAAGATTAGACCTTTGAACAATATTGATTTACTCGTGATGGCAAAATAAGTCAAATATTTTCGTGTTGTCTTATTGCGAAATGAACTTGCACCGATGGTGACATGCACACGTGAAACTGAAATTATCAACCTAGATTTGACAATAAGATCTAGACTACTTGGGTTTAATACCTGCTGACACATCGACAACGTTTATATTTTGATTCATAAGGACCTGCACAACAATAGAAATTTCTGATTATTTAACGAAGGATACTAGTACCCTACGGGGACGACAACGATTTTTTTTAATTCGACAGTACCAGTACACGGCGAACGGAACAATATGTGGTCATCTTGGTGTTGAAGTGCTATACACCATTGATCATTACTAGTATAAAGGGATATGGCCCCAATATTTCTAGGTCCAAATGGCACACCTTGAGACTGTATAGTGTCAATAGGAATACCATATGGAAACAAGTCGAATGGCACAGGTGGCATGATGTCACCGTACTGGACACTTGCAACAATGTGACAAGTGACCTAAATACGTTCAGCTACGCTAGGTAGGGACACAAGCTAGACACACACACACACACACACACACACACACACACACATATATATATATATATATATATATATATATATATATATATATATATATATATATATATGTTGTTGTTGTTGTTGTTGGGCTTAACGCCATTTTTCAGCACATGATAGGCTATTCATAGCGGCCAGTATTAATGGTGGAGGAAGAAACCGGGAAATCACCGGAAAGAACCACCGACCCACGAGAAGCTACTGGCAAGCTTTCTCACATATCCACAATCGCCGAATCCTAGACTCGAACACACGCAGACAGAGGTGAGATGGCAGTGATCCGTAACGGACAGCGCTTTAAGACCACTTGGCCACTTGGGGCCCCTTATATATATATATATATATATATATATATATATATATATATATATATATATATATATATATATATATATATATATATATATGCAATACAATGATAGACTAATAAACATCAATCTATTACTTAGATTATAAAATTGAACAAAAAATTTAGGCATGAAAAAGTTAATATCTTTTCGAGGCATAGGAAATGGCCCTGAAAATGGCCCTTGTTTGTTATGTAAACACCATTCCGTTAACATACAGGACATCGCATAGGTCTTCCTATCTTCCTCAAATTCCTCAAACCTTGTCTCAGTCGGTGCCTAACTTCTGGTCCGTTGATGAGGACTCTCTTCAGACAGCAGTTGCACTAGTGATCCATTTTGTTTTCAGATACACGGGCAAGTCCCTACGGATCAGCATCGGGAGTAGATGATTCGAAGTCTGACCACATCTTTATGACTAGTACTGGTGAAGGCAATGAAGTGAACCGCGTTTATTTATAGTAGAAGAGCGGATCGCAACGGATTCAAAATTATTCACCAATCCCAAAACGCGTTACAAAATTCGGTCTCTTCGCGGAGTCTGCCTTAAAATCCGAAGAGATCTCCCTGTCGCGTTATATTCCCTATATAGACGCGGTAAGTCTGTGCACAGTGAATCATTGCGACATTGTTTTGTGAAACCTCGACGTAACCTAAGAAGATGATAAATATGGCGTGCACAGAATGTGGAGACGAAAAGCAATGGCATACTTGCGGCTACCAAAGTAAACACAACAGTACTTCCCGAAGAGGTTGATTTTAACTGGGATTCATATTTTCTCTTCGCAAATATTAGTTCCTGTACCAGCAACTTTGCCACCTTCTCCTTCTTTGACACACGTCGAAGATGTTAAACATAGACAGAAGGAAGAATTTAGGAAATTTTTACAGCAGCAGAAAGGATCAGAACAAACTTTTCTCCTTGAACAGCAACAGCGTGAATAAGAGGCAAGAAAGAAACGACAGGAAGAAGAAACTGTAGAGAGGAAACAAAGGCTATGAGAGAATGAGAATAGTGAAAGTCAAATGGTCACGGTACTCTTGGGCATTTTGGTTGAATTAAGAAGTCTGAAACAAATGTATCAGACTTCTTTTTTTTGCAATCTAAGAGGAAAAGACCTTCTCAAGCCAAACGGCCCAAGACTGTGAATACACCAAAGATCCCATCCTTAGTGATTTATACTAAATCATTGACAGGAGAAAGTCCACAAGTAGGCCATGGTCGTAGCAAGGGCTTATGGCAGTTAAAGCGGATTTCTTCTCGTTCCTGAGTTCTAAGAAAGAAAAAAAAAGCACCCAACGGTCCTTTTCAGGATCGCCCACTTCTTTCGAAAGGAGAGACTTAATTTTGCCAAACTCAATTAAAACTCAAAATCCATTCTTTAATCCTATGATGTACGTGTTGTGAGTGTATGACTGTAGGTCCCTATTATTCTAAAGAATCAAAACCAAGAGACGAAGGTTGTTTTTTTTTTCAGTCTGGTCTATTCTGGTACAATTTTTATACAATTCAATATCACAACAAAACACAACTCAATACAACACTTTTAAAACGCTCAGACTTTTTCTTTTTCTTTTTTTTTCCTTCACTGTCTTTGTTTTTTTTTTTTCTTTCAATTTCGTCTCTTTTACACATTTTTCTCCTTCTTCCTTTCTTCGGTCTCACATTCTCTCGTCTTGTTTTCCTTTCTGTCTGTTCTTTCTGAATGTAATAGGGTTCTTCCATTGCCGAGGGTACCTCTTTTTCTTCTTCCTCTTCCTGTTCCTCTTGTTTCTTTGGGCACTCTGAAGACCAATTTCCTTTCTCTTTACAATGATAACAGGTATCCTGACTTATGTCCCTTCTGGCAGTGGTTTTGCTTTTTATGACAATCTGGACATTCTTTAGTCCAATGCCCTTTGTTCTAGCAGATAAAGAAAATTTCATGACTTTTATCTCGAAAGGAGGTAGAGTAGTTCGTCGACTTGTTTGAAGAAAGTTCGACCTGTGTGGGTTCTTCTCTCGTGCTGATCAGTTTGATACTGACATGAATGATGAGAGAGAAGTCACTAGCCCTTTATATATGCACTGGTCTGATACGGATAATAGGAATTCGTGGCGTTTCAAATGTAGCCACTTGACTTTATTTTGAATTCAAAATGAAACGGTCACATCATTTTGTAAAGAGAGGAGAACAAAATAAGAGATATAAACGTGATTTATCGCCTCACACAGTAGCTTAAGTCATGGTAGAAATTCATGCCACTGATTTTGAAGATGGGATGAGTGAACCAGAATCTACTCTCAGAGAGTCTACACTCAAAGTCCATCACTATCAGTAAACGCTGAAAAGTAAAACCACATTCAAGAGATGGACAAACGCTCCTCTAGAAAATATAGAAACACGTCCTACGGTGAAGTTTAAAGATTTCAAGTCCGACGTACCCTTTGAAAAATCAGAGGGGTTCATAACCGGTGTGTGAGATTCTTTGTTAACCACATTGAAACAGCAATGTCAAGCCAAAGATGACGATGACTTGAAAGTTTCCATTCATCACGACAATTTGAAGTTTCCTGTTTGGATCGAGTTTAGCAGTCCAGCAGAATTTAAACCGTCCAAAGTCATGAACAAGATTGAACACGTAAAAGAATCGAACGAAAAGTTTCACATCACCGACATAAAAGCGACACTGTTTTTGACCTATGTGTCTCTTCCCCAATGGACAGGACAACGCAAAAAGGTATTATTGGTAGACAACCTTCGCAGCACCAAACAATAGCCTCATCCAAATTAACAAACCTCAAGACAAGACGTGTTTATCCAGTGCCATCGTGGTGAGAAGAACGTATGCCGACAAGAAAGGCACGACAGAATGTAAAAGAGCCTGGAAAAGTATTCGACGATCGGACTGAACCAAACAACAAAGAGAAGCAGAATTCCTGTTTATAGCAAGCGGGGATATCCAAATACAGACCTTGCGGAATTCCTGAAACGCAAATACCATACCGCAAGACGTTCTGGCTCCACGCTACACTTTGAAAGTACACCCTCAAGAACTGAGCGGACCTCTTCAGTTTCGACTCAAAGATTTCAAAGACGTAAAATACATTCATGTCTGTCATTATGATGAACATTTTGATGCTTTTACAATCATCACCGCAGTCCGGGGATACGGTTATTATGGTGTGAAATGTGGCTATAAATTTAACAATCGAGAGTAACACAAGCATTATTGATCGAAATGTTCAGGATGTTTAGCTTCTGAACCCTGTCTGGACGAAGGACAAGAACGAGTGCATTGCTCTGGTTCTCAACGCACGTTTTTCAATCCAATTTGTTAGCATCAACATCTAAACTCGCAAAGCTCACAGCAGAAATGCACTTGTCAGCTCTTGAGATTGTTTCCTACTTGTTGACAAGGTATACTCACAAACAACGTCATGGCGCATGTCTGTTCAGGAAAGACGCGATGTCGCATTTGTCGCTAAATTGTGGACCTGGAACACCAATGCTACGTTCAGAAATACCATTCCAAACATGAAGAAGAAGATAATGACCAGAAGGAAGGCAATTTTATCCTTTTTGATTTTGAATGCACGTAAGCGACTGGCATTCACGTTTCTAATTCCGCGTGGTTCGATGAGCGTGCTATAAGTGCTTCCAAGAGCCTATCTTGACTCAGTGCACTTACAGCTGCAAAATTCATGGAGGTCGTGAAAAAATCTTTCAGAGCCCTAACACACTGACCGATTTTGCCCAATCGATACTTAACCCTATTCAAGAAACCCTGGACCAAGAAGATATCGAACATTCCGGAGATGTTTGTTATGACAGAAATGGCCAAAGGCTATTTTGCACATTTTTACAATACAGAAGCCAATCAACACGTCATTCTACCCCCATTTGACTTAGTCTCACTACTATGACCCCGAAAACATGTGTACCGAACAACGAGAAGCATCCTCGAGACAGAAAATTACTACAAGAGCAATGAGACTCAAAAAGGTATTTTTGCAGACTACTTGAATGCCTTTTTGAAACTGAAACACGATTCAGCGGATACCCTTCCTGATGCTACACTCCCGAAGGCCAAAAGAAATTCAAAGAGAAATACTGGGAGCAGGAAGGCATCACTTTAGACCACGTCGACAAAAAATGAAGGATGGGGATCGTTTGCCAGTGTGATGTTAAATGGTTTATGAGGCAAAATGGCACACCGACCGAGTTTACCCCAAGACGGAGTATTTGTCAGAACCTTCCCGCTCGTTCCAGATGATTCAAGATAAAACCAAAAACATGAAACCCGTGGACATCCTTCGTGAGGATTTGCTCTTAGTCAATTATGAGGAAGAATATGACTTTGTTGAAGCCGACGAATTTAGACATGTCATCATTGCGGCTTACCTGAGAAGCCATGCTCTCTTAAAATTTGCACAAAAATTTAGAACTCTTAGGAGATCGCGTGTTGTATTTTGAACGGACAGTTGCATCTACATTTATCGTTTGGGTCAGCAGCAACTTAAAACCTAAGAAGACCGTTTAGGAGTTTTTACGGATGAGCATACTGAGGACAAGATTCTACGTATTTTAAGTGGCGGTCCCAAAAATTACCGTTACGAATACCGTGACCCCCGAAGAGAAGTGCACTTGGAGTGTGAAGTGAAAGGATTGATTCTCAATTATCGCACCAGTAAAGTGTTAAACTTTGGCTTACTAAAAGAAGCCTTGCAGTGTGACAGGATGGAAACTTTAAAGTGACTACTTACCAACCAAACAAGAATTTAAGTTTCCCCACACATCAAAATCGTCAGTTGACCCTCGGAAAAATTCTATCAAATTATGTACCAGAAACGAGTACGGCTACCCAACCACTTCACTTCACTATACGGACATGCTGATAATGGTCAACATATAAAAAGGGACAACGTCCAAGACCAATAGTTCATTGTCATTACCAAGACCTAGAGAAAAGGATGAATCTTTTCACGCAAGTATCAAGCGAAAGCAAACTCGAGTGCGATGCTTTGCCGGACAAGCTTATAGCACCCTATTAGGACAAGCGCAGAGCACCCTCATTTGAAAAGAGGGCTTACTCATAAACATAACAACTTCTGGTCTTTTTTGGCACATAAGACCTTTGTTGGCCCTTTCCAAACTCGATCCTTTAGATCCTCCATTTAAAATATATAATCTCTAGCACAAAAAACAACAAATTAATTAATAAGCAATGGGTCCCACCTCAAAATAGATTGGCACTCCAATCGGACGATAGAAGTATGCCCTGCACACAAAATTTCAACTCCCACCTCATAGTCCATCTATTCAAAATTTACAATTCTTGTCTTCGGCGATATTGCACAGGTGGCTCACACAACATTGGCATAAGGCTATCCACTAGAACAACTGGATATAATATGAACAATTTTGATGCGCCCTTAACATTGAGAGCGTACGTCCATCTCATTTTCCCCTGTGTCGGTCGGCTTGCCATGGGCTTGGTGGTTCCGCGCCGTGTCGCTGTACTCGGTGTTTCCCCGGAACCTACCGCCGTTCCGTCGATGGGCGAGTTCTTCTGTGCACTGAACCAATGAAAAGAAGATTGGTCAGATGTCTTAGGTCCGGTTCCCAAAGGCCCATCTCACAGGACAAAAGCATAGAAGCTTCACCTCACTCTGAGGTCTCACGAAGAGGTGAAGCAGGATTCTTGCCTTCTCCTTTTTTTTTTCTTTTTCTTCTCCTTCTCTTCTATCCTATCTTTCTCCTCTATGACCTCCGTAGTCAGTTCTGCTAAAAAAACCCACCAAAAAACAGACAAAAAAAACCCCAAAAAAAAACAAAAAAAAAAAAAAACGCCTAACATACTCCAGGTGCATTTGGAGTTTCATCAGTTTTGTTAATCTGCTGATCATTTTCTAAGTGGACGATTGCATTCATGAGTACGTGTCTTCTTAGAACTGCTTTCAGCGGCACAACCCAGTCTCAACACGGTAGCAACAGTGCTAGAGGTAATGGAAAACACCGACAATTTCGAGCACTGATAAGGAACCATGCGGATGTGGATTTGCAGACAAAAAAGGTCGAGTAAAACCATTTTCAAATTTCATGGATCATTAATGCTAATCAAACACTGGTTGTATGTTGTATGAAGCCTGCTTGTCATGTCAAGGGGACATCTTTGCTAGCCGAGGTTCCAATATGCTAATCATATATATACCATGGCTAATTGTACAGATATTTTAGTGAATATCCTAGTGACGTCTATTGGGTTTCAGGAGTTGCCTCCCATATAATGTAATACCAAGTAACCAATAGCGTGTAACAGCGGTGGTTTGTGCATCGGCCGAAAATGGTAGAGGCAATTTACTTCAAAAGGGCAGTTTGTACGTTTAAATCAAAAGTATGACTATGTACCAGAGAGAACCCATCACAGGTATCTTCGAATGAAATGTATTGTACAAGCACAGACCGGTAGTGGAAAATGACTTATTTATGAGTCCATTCAAGTTGTGTGCTCCCCTTATCTGGATCATGAAGGAACAGTGTTTACATATGAAAAACTTAATTTGATTGGATGCGGTGAGTTACTCCCGCAGCCAATGAAACTCACAAGCCCGAAGCACGGAAATATCTGTTCGATCCGCCAAGGTGAAGATAGGGTAACCATATCGGAACTTGACTACCGATAGTGGTCTACTGCAGTGGTCCCCAGCCTTTTTATCGCCGCGTCCAGTTTATTCCGTTGTTTTGTTTTGGTTGCTGTCACTGCAGAAAACCCAGCTTCAAACAGATAGGTTGTCGGAAATGGTAATAGGGATTTAAGTGTTGTGGTGGCAATCTCATGGTATTCGGCCATGAATTTAATCCAGAACACCGACAGAGTTGTTGTCTCGAACGTAGTTTTAAGGCCGTCGTCATTTGCAATCTTTAGCAGTTGTTTTTCTTGCATAGATATGCTAGATTCGCCTGGTTTGTTTACAAATGTGTCGCGTATCCATTCCTTACCAGTTCGTGGGTCTTTTGTGGTTGGAAAGTAGCGTTCGAACTCTTTTAAAAGCAAAGACTGGTGATCGTGCACCAACAGGGATAATGAATGCTCTGGCGCAGTCTCGCCTAAAATCACCGCTAATGTCTGAACCATGTTCAAAATGCCTCTGTTTACATGACGTCCCCACAACTCCAGTTTGGCTTTAAATGCAGCTACTTTGTCTGCCAAATGGAAAACAGTTGTCATTTTCCCCTGAAGGGACAGATTGAGTTTATTGAGCAGGCTGAATATGTCACACAGGTAATCCAGTTTTGCGACCCATACCTTGTCACTGAAATGTGCTGCCAGCTGTGACTTCTTTTCTGAAGAAATCTTTGCAATGGTTCTCATAATTAAAATACTCTGGTTAGCGATTTTCCTCTGGATAACCATCTTATTTCTGTGTATAGGGGAAGGTATCTGTACTCTGCGTCCATTTCCTCACAAAGCTGCTGAACAGGCGCGATTTAAGGGCTTGTGCTTTGATGTAGTTAATAACTTTAACGGCATCAATCACTACGCTGTTAACTTCAGGTGACATTTATCGGCTTGTCAACATTTCCTTGTGAATGATACAATGCATAGATTCATTCAGGTGCAACTTCCTTAATCCAAGCAGTTAAAACAGACAGTCGTCCGGTCATGGCGGCATCTCCGTCTGTGCATATGCCGACAAAAAAGGACCATTTTACTTATCTTGATATATAACCATCCAGTGACTTGAACAGGTCCGCTCCTGTAGAGTTGGTTGGCAATGATAGTGCACATAACAAATCCTCATACACATCCTCCTGATATAAATATCGCACATAAACAAGTAGTATTGCCTTGTTGTCGATATCTGTAGATTCGTCAACCTGGAGTGCGTACCACGATGATGTATCTAATCCTCTCCAACAATTGTGCCTCAATGCTCCTAGTCGCAGTGCTAGCCGACAATGGCACATGTACTATCTTTTCCACAGCAGCCTCTCCTAGAAGTTCAAGACAAATATCTTTAGCGGAGGGCAAGATTAATTCTTCATAGATAGTGAATGGCTTTTTAGCCTTAGCAATTCGGTTAGCCACTAAATATGATGCTCTTAATGCATTCTCCTTTATTAATCTGGTGGATCTCGTAAATTTCTTCTGTCCGTGTTCCCGGTTTTTTTTTTTTTTCTTCTTCAAAATGCTTCAGGGGCTTGTCTTTTAATCCAAGGTGCTTGGCGTTCAAGTGGCGAAGCAGCTTTAAAGGTTTCATTGCTTCATTAGAGAGCTGGTCGCCGCAAACTATGAGTTGGTGTGTGGGAATCACCACTCCCGATAAATCCATATTTCAAGTAGGACGCATGATATTGTCTGTTAAACGTTTTATGTTTCTTTGATGCTGAAGGTTCTTCTTCTGTTTCTTCACTGATCCTTTTCTTTCTCCCAAGGAAACTTTCGAACGACGTCTGTTTCGTACTCATTTTTGCTAATATGTTGGTTAAATTTAAGCAAACACAATATACACGTACACAAGCACTGTTAAACAAGTACCGGTGAACAGAGAAAAGAACGATACACACATTTTCCCTCCACCAAAGCAACAACGCCTTTGCCGCTTTCAGCCGCTCTGCTCCAGACGTGACCTAAAACAGCCCCGATATCACGAAATATACGCTTGCACGGTATTTGCTGCTTTACGTGAAGTCTCTCAGCTCCCTGTTAACCTCTCGTCAATGGAAAGTCTCATATACTTGAGACAAATACACCATAGTAAATAAAATAGAAATAATTTAAACTTTCTTGGGCGGCCCGGTACCATATGATCCACGGACTGGTACCGGTCCGCGGCCCGGGGGTTGGGGACCACTGGTCTAGGAGACAGAGGTTATATCTTTTGGGTAATGATCAGGATCCAATGGGAAAAAGCTCTGTGTGTGTATATGTGTGTGTGTGTGTGTGTCTGTGTGTATATATATATATATATATATATATATGTGTATCTATATATGTATCTCTCTATATATATCTATATATATATATATATATATATATATATATATATATATATATATATATATAATTGTAAAATATATGGGTTCTTTTTCTTCTTCTTCTTTTTTTCTAACCCTGATATCCAGGAAGTGAAGATGATTAAACGGAGCTTGCAGATTTTTTTTTTATAGAGCCACACGGAAAATCAAGTTTCATAATCTATAACACAAATTACACTTATTAACCATACACAAAAATAAAAGGAATTAAAGGTTTAATTAACAGTTCCTAATTCATAGAATATACCAGTTTTGCAAAGTCTGTATAACCAGTAATAAAACCTAGAAATTAGTATTTTCTTTAAAATCTAACCAGCTTATGTATTATACGAAACTTTTGAATTCCATTATATGAAATATTTTTTTTGGATATCTTTTGTTTTTGTGCTTATCTTCACTTTCAGTAACTGGTACACAAATGGAAAAAGCATTAAAGGACTTTTGCTGTCTGTTGAAAATCTCGACCAGTCTAAGCATGACAACGATCTTTTTATTGCTTGTTACCATCCGATAAATAAAATTGCAGCCAACTTTTGCAGCAGATACTAATTTTATTAGGAAATTAAAGCATTATAAAATGGAAGATTATTTTTAAAATATAAATGTCACTTTCCACATTATAATTTATTTTTTTTTTATCATTTAGATGAAGATTTTTTAACGTATGTAGGAGATAAACCATACAAATGATACTTTACACGTCAATTTCCGGTTCCGCTAATTGAGAGGCTTTACGTGGCTCTTTTGCCGGGGTGAAAAGGCATTAGAAAGCTGAAATGGCTAAGCAGAAAGAGCTGATGGATAAAGCAGAGGACTTTGCAGATCAGGTATACAACAGCGTCTGTTGATTCCTATGAGATTTAAAGCACCATGATTGCAACTGCCATGTATGATTGACATCGTAACTTCATCTTACCCCATAAAAGATTCAAAACTGGTACTTGTACTATGTAAGACGTATCACTTGATATTTATATTTTGGGTGCTACGTCTTTCTTATACTAAATAATGGCCTTGTGTAGGGTGTTCTGAGTCGATTGACATTGGAAGGAGTAGAAAAATTCTCCAAAATATCTCACTTGTAAGACGTATCACACATTTTTTGTTTTCGTGCTACATCTTACTGCCGATATACTAGCCTTGTATAGTTAGTCCTACAATGCAAGACATAGCACGTTTTTGTTTTAGTGATATGTCTTACTGCCCAGATAACGGCCTTGTATAGCATGTTCCGTTGTCGGTTGACATCGGAACGAAAAAAGTTTCAGAAATATCTTAATACATTTGGCAGCCTATATCGAAACTCCACCACAACAGGCACTTGATTCTGGGGTCAACTAATGCATACAGTCACCAATTAACACAAGGTAACTAACTCTAACCAATCACAATGTGACCCCTTGATGACTGATCTAATTTTCTGATTCTGTCTGTGCATTTAGTCATAACCTACACTACCGTGAAGAAGACACTCCACACCTGTCACTCATTACCATTTAAGTTACCTTACTGATTCTGAAGGGTCAGTAGATGGATAAACAGTTTTATCAGTGCTGCCATTTTGCTTATTAGAGCCTGGATGTATGATTAACCTTAACAGCAGTTCGACCTCCATCATTGTTGTCATGTGCACTCCATTGCCTTCTAATCAAAAGACAACTGTTGTGTTGAAGTGACACATTTGAATGACATGATGTTGGACAAATTTAAATTATGGTTGACACATGCCTTGAAGCTGTATTTTTTACTCAGAAAAAAAGACCAAAAAAACCTACAAAAAAAAACTTAAAATGGGAATTTAGATGAGCTCACTGCAAGGTAAGATCACTGACAGGGGAAAAGGTTTGCCTGAGGGAATATATTTATGAATGTGCATGTATGTTTGCTATGTTGGTTATCGGCTGACAAAATTGTGGGTTACATGTGGCTATTATTAATATTAGTGAATTTAATTAGTTTTAACACATACTTTATAAACATGGTAAAAGATCAGGTTTGCAAAGTGCTATCTCCTCCACTTCTGCTACAGGTCTGTTTTGTCAATAAAATATGACAAAAATTTGTGAAACCACAAAATAACCATATTTGTATTATTATTTTGCATTTTTACAATTTTCTTTGTTTTTATTGATAAAATGCAAGGCTGGTGGGGTTAAATACTAGCCATAAATGCACCTATCTCCCATAATGAAATCTGATCATAGTTCTTTGGTAAATTATCCCGATATGCAAATATTGTAATTTAAGGATTCAATTAAAGGGTTTATTTTCTAACAGACTTTTAGTAATATATGTAATGAACATTTGACAAGCATTTCCAAGTCATTTTACTAATGATGTCTGAGTGAGATTTTCAAATAAAAATTTATTTATGACCAAGTACTATGTATATCCACTTAATCCTTTGTGAGGAAAATGCTATGGTAGTCCCCCTCTTCAACTGCCCCCTCAATAGTGACCACCGACTCCATACGGCCAGAATCCAAAGGCACCAATGAATTTGTGTTTGAAATTACCCCTCATGAAAGGCCACCCGGCTAACGTGACATTTTGTTTTGAAATATGTATCCAAAACCAATTTTATTCATAGTGTGTGTTAAGTAATCCGATTTCTGTTTCCCGATGTCTGGTTTTCTTTCTTGAAAGAACTGTGGACTTAAGTACATGTGCCACTAAGTTTAATATATTATATCATTTACACCTCACCAGAAGCCACATTTATTCCAAAAAGCTGAGAGACTAAAATTTTAATCCATACAGAAATGAAAGTACTCATAATCCGATTATCCTTACTGCCTGTTATCATATTATGTCTGGTTTAGCCACTGATAATTGTTAAGATTACACTTATTAATAGTAGTTACATCTGAGAAGTGGTAGTATTGATGTACAATACAGAAGTCAGTGGGAAAATTGTTTGATAGCCTTTATGGCTTCCCTTTGTAAGATGTTGAGCTTGTTCACTTCCATGATTAGTGACTAGTACTATGGACAATAATTGTCAAGTTTACAAATCCTAAGGGCATTGAAGTGCTATTGTTCAAGTCAAATCTGTGTATGTATCTTCTCTCACTTAATTTCAATAAATGCAAAATCAATAGGGTACCAGACTGCGAATAATGCATAACATGACAATTGCTGCCTTTAAAACCACATGGCATCTTGTTTAAATGCAGAAAAAAATTGTTTTATCAGTCTAGTAGTTGCAACATTGATGATTATAACCGGACATAATTGTCAAAATCGCAGGGTCATTATTGGCTAAAAACAAAACAAAGCAGGGTACCAGACAAAGACCGAAAAATTACATGACAAAACAATTGTAGCTTCCTTTACGAAGGCATTTTGTCCACTCGACAAATGTTTTGTCTGCAAAATTAAATCACATACACTTAGCAACATCCAAATAAATCGTTACCAAACATTAACATGTCATCACATAAATGGAGATGATTATTTCAGAAAAAGTCTGTTATTTTAATCTACGCCATCGGGTGGGGGGGGCTTGTTGAACAATTTTAGGGAGAAAAGACTCAAAGAAAATAATTTTATGTTGAAAAGACTCGAATAAACAACATCATAACCGATAAGGAATAATTTCAGCAGCAGTGGGAAAATGGAAAGAGAATTGCGTATGTACCAAGATTTAAATGACGTTTCTGAATGGTTTTGCAATGTGCTTGACAGCAACACCCGCTCACATATCATGCTTATGGCAAGAATAAGAACTATTAATGCATATTCAGTTGAAATAAGTCAGCTATTATAACAACAAGAACCGTTCAATAATTATTGTTGCTTTTAAACAAAGATATTAAATGCTTTAAAAAGTTAAGCTTTCTTATTATGTAAATAACAATTACCCAATCTTCATTATATTTTCTGTATCTTATAGGGCTTTTACTTACTTTTTCTAGCAATTTTAGAATAACAACTCTTGCATACCTCCTAAGTTTACGCATGCACACTTTGAAACTGTTTATCAGTCTCTTTAATGAAAAGTTTATCCATTGTGTCATGTTTTTCACACACTGGTGACTATTCCATAACTTAATTTCCAATCTACTTTGGAGTGAATGGGATTTAATCACAATTGCTTCAGAGATTTGCTGGGTTAAGCTGATTGATATTTCATCTAGTGTGTCTTTTCCTACATTTCATTTAATCACTACATATTGGCATAGCCCAGCAAATCACTGAAGCAATTGCAATTAAATCATATTGACTGCAAAGTAGAGCAGAAATTGAGTTATGGAATAGGCACCTGTGTGTGAAAAACATGACACAACATTACCTTATGTTAATTGGTGAGTGTACACATTAGTTGACACCCATAATCAATTGCCTGTGTCTTCCACTAATTTATGTGTAATTAGTATACCTACTGTGCTGTCTTTATGCTGGTGGAATCAAAATATGACACTAGCAAAATGACACATTTTTAAAGACATCAGTGTAAGTAAAGTCTGACAAAAACATTAAAACTTGGTAGAAAAGCGTTGTTATTGGTTGCCAGTTGTATGTGATATTCCTGAAAATTTGAATTTTGTTACACTGTTAGTCAACATCACAACAAGCTATATAGCGCAGTTATTTAGGCAGTAAGACCCATCACCCACAAGAACGAAAATATTAGGTGATGTGTCTTATGTGGTAGAACTATTGTGTAGCATGTTCCAAGGTTGACTGATAGGAGAATGAGGCAAAATCTGTATGAATCTTTACATGTGGCAGCCAAACCCTCTTCTACAAATTTAAATGAAATCGATTATACTTAGCTATCTTTATTCCGATGAAATCAAAGTCTGACAGTAGCAAATGGACACATTGTCATGTTCTTTTCATCTGGTTGGAAAGCAGTGTAAGTTATGAATGCTGAAATCAGATTAGATTGAAGATTATTTATTTAATGAAACAGATAAAAATATACTGAAATTGAATGAAGTGTATATATTGTTTTTGTTTAAGATATTTCTGAAATTAATGTTTTACTATTTATTATATATTAAAAAATTATTTGAATTTTTTGCTACAGCTGAGCTGTTACATTTGCTAGTGCACGTTTGTAACAAAATTGTCAAATTTTCATCCACAGGTCTTGCGGCATTCAAAACATATTCTTCCACATGTGGCTAGGTTTTGTCTCATAAGCACATTCTTGGAAGATGGCATTCGAATGTGGACACAGTGGTCTGAACAGAGAGACTACATGAACATGTCTTGGGGATGTGGCTATTTTTTGGGAACATGCTTTGTTATCTTCAATCTGTGTGGACAGCTTGGAGGTTGTGTAATGGTTCTTAGTCGTCAGAAGGTCCCAATAGCATGTGGGATACTTTTTGGGATCATTCTTCTTCAGGTAAACTTAATTTTTGGGGGGGATTACAAATTGTATTTATCCAACACAACTTCACTATTGTCAACTTTTATATGATCACCATAATACAGAGTCCATCCATCTGTTCAGTTCTCAGAGTCATCTAACATTGCAAGACTTTGTAAGTAGCTCACATATGGGGTGATGAAAAAATTTAATTCGTTTTGGATAACAAAGATCTAGATTACATTGACTGAAAGAAAGAAAACTATTTCAATAACCTTGACCACACATTGTGTTTGACAAGCCTTTGAGATAAGAAGGACACCTATTAAATCTGAGTTTAAAAAAGATCAAAATTCAAGTTCACAGTGAAAAATGCTTTTAGTCTGATATCTTGAGTTTTCCTTTTCTTACAAACCTAGATCTTCATCTTCTTTCTATAATTAGGACCAATATGAAAATGACTTGATATTTCACGTGTGTTTGACCCTTGCAAAAGGTCATTCAATGATCATACTCAGTGTGACAAAGTTATTTGGTTTGAGGTTGAAAGAATTAACTCTTTTCACATTGTATAGTGATGTGATGGTGGTATCAAGGTACCAATTGTTTTTCCATAGACCTGAATGTTGATGTTTGGGGAAATAAATATATTTTGTATCCTAATTGTGCATGCACATCACACTTTTCTAGAGAACAGTTAGACTGTCAAATTGACAATACAGAACCAGGTACTCAATTACTCAATTGCATTTAAGAGAGATAGCTGCTGGAACTAGACAGGGGTATGAGTTATCTAGCCACAACAGATACATTTTCAGTTATGTATTACACACTTCCAAAAAAATAAAAAAATATAAAATATTATCTAGATAGGAATTAACATAATCTCACATGTTGCCAAGAGGCTCAATACTTTTTTAAGCCTATCAGAATGTACAGTTCTTACATAATACATCATCAGCTAGCGTTGTTATTTATTTCTGAATGCAATGTTCCCAACACCTTAAATTTATATTATTGGATCATCTTATCACAATTTATGACTTTTCCAGTTAGACAAGTTAGCTTTCACTTGCGCTGACCTTAGTTTAACTTTGGGCAGCCAGGCAGCAGTTAATGTTAAGCTCTGAACTTGATATGCAGGTGCATTTTGGTGGGTACAACATAATTTTACACAAATGTAGGTCACCATGACCTATATTTCACATGTCAGTTACTTTCGTTAAGTTTTGCATTTAGCACAGTATCTCGATGAATGTTGACTACAGAAACATGGAACTCTTTATGAGTACTAAAAGTAGGTCATTGTTCCAGCAACTACACAAGTTTTCCATTTATGTCAATTTCTGCTGCAAATTTGACTGTAGGGTTTAATGGCATGGCATTCCTAGTATTTCATTAGATATTTTTAAAAAATGGGGCCAAGAGTGGTTTAAAGCTATGTTTGTTACGGATCACTGCCATCTCACCTGTCTGCATCGGTTTGAGTTTAGGATTTGTCGAATGTGTATATGTGAGATAGCTTGCTGGTAGCTTCTCATGGGTCAGTGGTTCTTTCTGGTGATTTCCCAGTTTCTTCCTCCACTATCAATACTGGCCGCCATGTTTAGCCTATCGTGTGCAGAAAAATGGCGTTAAACCCAACAACAACAACTATTTTAAAATATAAAATACTCATATTTCCAATACTTTTTGCTTAATTTTAGGTGGCCCTTCTTTATATCTATTTTAAGTAGCCGCATTTTATCACTACTTTTTTAACCGCTCCAGTTGCATAGTAGTTAGAGCATCTGCCTCAGATGCAGGATATCGTGGGTTTAATCCCCGGTTGAGTCATACCAAAAGACTTTAAAAAATGGTACTAACAGTTTCCTCACTTATCGCTCAGCATTAAGAGGTTAGTGTTAGGACTGGTCGGCCTGGTGTCAGGATAATGTGACTGGGTTGGACATCATGCTACATGTCTGTGGCATGATGCCCCAGTAATAGACATCACTATAAACTGCCACACTGCAGACATCGTAGTGATATGACTAAAAAAATTGTTAAAGCTAAATTAAAAATCAAAATTATATCACATCACATCCCTACTTTTTTTATTATTTATTTTTATTATTAAAAAAAAGTGGTCCTACTTTATCTCCATCTTTTCACAAAGGGTTGCTGGAATGTCTGAATCTGCTTGTACTGTATGATTTTATATCTCAAATTTCAAAAGATAAACAATATTGGGGAAAAAAGTCACCTAGTTTCACAGAATACAGGAAGTTTGTGCTGCAAACACGTATCAACATCAAACCATTCCTTTATAGATTTATTTTGGAAAAATATGAGCAGCAAAATGTGACAAAATATTACATTATGAAATGGGGTCATATGTCAAAGGACTGGGTCTGCTATACACCATTTCAAAGAACTTCAAAGAGTAATTGTCAATAATTTAATCAAAATAGAGATCTGATGTATTTAATTTCTGAATGAGGATTATCAAAAATAGTTAAAATTTACTGAGATTATGCTTCTTTGTTTTGAATGCCAAGTACATATATTAAATTGTGATGTTACAAAGACTACAAATATAAATCATTATGGAGGGATAGTCAGAAATCTTTAAAAATAATTGTCATCATTTGTTTTATTAACCATAGATGTAGCAGTATTTTAAGTTTGTGACCATCCATTTAGCATGTACACACAGAAGAGATATGGAGTGTTGAAGTTGTTAACGTGTACATATGGGGGGATAATGCAAAAATAACACAAACTATGTTATAGCTCCTATGAGTAAGACCTGATGACTTAGCAAACAAGCTATAGTATTCACACAACTTTTGCTTGTATGCCCTATTGATTTATAAAATTAAAGGCATCAAGAATATAAAAAGTACATAAAGTAGTTTCATTCCTCAATTTATGATTTCTAACACGATTTTTGACAAGGGGCCCCTAACACTGTCAGCTTGTTCGTGTTTCAAAGCAAACGTAAGGTCCCACTTTAAACAAGCAAGCATACAGATTGCTTACATACCATTGCAGTCAAAACTGTTTTGCCTGTATCCAATATATGCAACGTCTAGATTTTACTTGAACTAATGAAAAAGAACTCTTTTACACATTTGTGAAAAGAGATATAACTCCAAAATGTACAGAAAAGTATCTAGATGGAAGAGGGTTTCTAGATAAAGTTGAACATAAGCACGATGGAGGTCAAAATTGGTTGATTTTTTGCATACATACTAAATGGACAACCCCTTTCCTTAATATCATATACCTGTTTGTTCCGATGATGCATATACATGTCGATAGTGTGTATTAAGGACAGCTAATAACCAACTGTCATACAGATATTCATAAAGTGTCAGAAAAATTAGCTATATAAGATTTTCAGGTATGGAACATTTCAAAATAATTTAAAGAGGATCTACCATAATTCACTTTTTGTTTCTAAAGTACTATAATTTTACTTTTTAATTGTTCACTTTCAGACTGTTGCATACAGCATTCTTTGGGACATAAAGTTTTTATTTAGGTAAGTAAAAGCATGTTGAGGTTGTATGTTATAGCAAAACATAATGTCGTTTACAAATATTAAACTGAACATCATACAGAGTCCATGCTGGACATTACTTTCTGGACAAAATGACCTCCTAGGAAAGCTAGTGAAAATAGCAAGAGGTGAATGTGTTGAAAATTAAAAATTTATAATCTTCAGAATAGTCGCTCTAAGCTTATGATTTTGCATAATTTCATGTCAGATGATTACCCAGCAGTTAGATTGCTTTTGACAGTAGTTTATAAAGATTTACTGCTTAGTTGCATATGGAACGGGTTGAATTCCTACTAAGATGTAGGGAGAATTCAGTGCTGTTGCAGCCATACCTCATTAGAGGTTCATGGGGTGAATAACTTCAAGAAATTTTTAAATATTTCACCTTACAGACAGTAACCCATATTTTGTGTCTTTGGTGCAAGAAAGTTCCACTGTGGCATGTAAAACCAAATAAAATAGCATTATGGTTGATTCTAGACTGACTGAATCAAGTGCATTCTATGCTTATGGATTCAAGTTGGAAGCACAAGAGTATCACTTTATGGATTGATAGATGTCTTAACTTACCATCAATAAAAAAATGTAAAGAACAGAAGATGAAATCTTTTAGTACCACTTATGCAGTTAGTTCCTGATTAGCTTACATGGAGGAAAAATGTAGACTTGAATGTCCAAAAATAAATTTGTATAAGGAATAGTTACTCATGCATGAGGAGTTCATATCCCTGTGTGGCAGCCCTGTGACAAGAGACTGATAATGATCACAACTATTCCTGTATTGAATTCATTTTTTGTTTGCAGTATTCACTTTTTCAGCCAATTATACTTTGAATCAGTTATGGTTGAGAGACACTGCATCAAAGGTTTCTAAAACTAATTTGTTCTTCACAGTGAACATGATTATTTTAGCAGAAAGGAAATATTAAAATAAGTCTGTGCTGTCATCAGACTTTACAAAGACTATTTAATAAATGATATACAGAGAAGTATATTTGCAACCAGGAATATTTTCTACATGACCTTTTCTTTTGACCTGGTAGTGGCAGTGGGCTTTACCTTTACATTGCTATAATGGACATTGATCTTGTGCAAAGTACATAATGTTTGGCTTGTAAATAGTGGAGGGCTCAAGTTTTTTATAATTGGAAATCCTTTTCTGGGATGGTCTTACCTTAAAGTATGGCATACATTAAAATAATTTAATATATCATTATTGTTTTTCTGTAACAGTTTACCTTTTAATTTTTAATAAAAGGTATAGCATCATAATAATACGTAACATTTGAAATTTTGATATTTCTTTATTTCAGAATTTTATAGCTTGACTCGTAAATTTAAAAAAGGATTCCTCAAGATTTAACCAGGGAGTCTCTGACTCTTCATTTGAAATTTTGATTGAGGCATCTCATTCTTAAAATTATTGTTTTACATGCAGTTCCCAAGTAAAAATTCTTTTGGTATTGATTTTAAAATGTAATACATTGTTATGACAGTATTGTTTTATTATAGGAACCTAGCTCTTGCTGGTGGTGTTTTGTTGCTGTTAGCTGAAACCAAGGCAGAAGGTCGCAGTTTGTTTGCTGGTCTACCATCAATGGGAGAGAACAACCCCAAACAATATCTTCAACTTAGTGGTCGCATTTTACTGGTTCTTATGTTTCTCACCTTGATAAGATTCGAGGCAGACATTTTGCAAATTGTCCAGAACCTAGTTGGCACAGCATTAATAATTCTCATTGCAGTAGGCTACAAAACTAAGTTGTCTGCCCTTGTTTTGGTGCTTTGGCTGACATTTTTGAACTTCTATTTCAATGCATGGTGGAATCTTCCCTCGTACAAACCAATGCGAGACTTCCTTAAGTATGACTTTTTTCAGACATTATCAGTAATAGGAGGTCTGCTTCTGGTAGTTGCCTATGGTCCCGGTGGTGTAAGCATGGATGAGCACAAAAAGAAATGGTGATAAATATAAACGGTCCATTTCATTGATTAACTCTACATTGGGTATAGAAAGAGATGGAACTGTTAGGTGATTGGGAAGACATGTCTGCTTTGTGTTCATGTATATGTTAAATTAATTGCCAAGAAATTCAGATTGTACCTAGGTTAAATGGTTTATCTGTTTTGAGCTTTAATATCCAGGCTCAGAATGCATCTAAAGAGGTCTTCTGTTTCATTCATTGTTGAAATTGCATTGTGGTGGAAAATGCATCACCAAATCTTATCTTTCTATCGACAGAAAAAAGTGTTAGTCTCATAGTTATAAGATTATCCTGGCTTTCTTAGATGCATCAAAAGCATTTGTGCATTGAGCAGGTGTTTGTAATGCATCCGGTTTAGGAGGAGTTAGTAATACAGCTGGTGTTGAAAAATAAAGGAAAATACTTGCTTTTGCTGATCAGGAGATTAAGAAAGAAAGCATTCAGTTAACATTGTTGATATTGATTTTTTTAAGTATCACAAACCTCATATTGTATAAAGTTTTAATGTCACCTCGTATAACATGTCACTTGCTTGAGTCCAAAGTTTTTTCCATGTGTGACTTAGTACTTAACCATAATGTTTTCTGTTTTTGTTACTTATGTAGTGTTGTATATTTATATGTATAAATTCTTCAAATGTATGATCCGCTGTTGAAACTTTTAAAGGGTTGTTTATTCTAAAAAGGACATAGAGAAATGCTACCATGTTCAGTTTGTAAGGCGAATTTGAATTATTGAAATCAAAACTGGAACATAATATTTATATTACATTTTATGCTTGATAATAGACTTCAATAAACAGATATTTCCTTGGCATCATTTCATTTGCCTATCCTTTTTTAACTTCTTTTTGAAAAAAAGAAAATTCTTCAGCTTTTTTCTGTCATTTTGCATATTTATTCTTTTTTCAACTTTTAGTAAAAAAAATAAAAAATTTTGCCATATAATCCTGAGTATGTACTTGTATATCAGTTATGAAATATCTCCATTAGTTCAAAGGGGAACTTAATTTTATAATCCTAATGCCAGTGTAACTTCCATGTCACTATTATTAAACTTTGCTTTCTGCAATATAAATAACTTGTCCATTCTAAATGCAACAATTCTTTGTTCTAGCGATCACTTTGAACACATGCATCGACCCAATCTTACCCATCTCCTATTACTATGGCATGGCCTCATTTTTTTTCCAGATAAGCATAGTCAGCACATTGAAAGAATCACTATAAAGAGGAAAAAAATATCTGCAAGTGATGGTTTTGATAAATACTAGGGCTTGAGATCAACAATTCTTTGTAGTGAAATTATCCTCAGTGTTTATCTATCAAAAAATGATTGTTTGATAATGATAATTTATCAGGTCCTGCATTTTTGCAAAATAAGCTACCTATCCTTCATACTAGATAAAGGTACAGGACTTTGCAGTAGGAATATATAATCAGTTTTATAGGCCCTCAGAAAATGGACCATTCACAGTTAACAACAGATTTATAATTGATGCGGATCTCTATATTCTTGTGATTATTGTTATTAATGGAATAGTATGGTTACAATTTGAAATTTTGTAATTGGTTTTAGTAAAGATTTATGTTATTAATGGTGACAATTTGAGATTTTATAATTAATTTTAGTAAAGATTTCTGGCATCTGAAATGTTTCTGTAATGTTTAAAAATTTTAATCTAAGTCGACAGCGATATTCTTGTGTTTTTACTTTGCAAACATAATAAAACAAATAAGCAGACATTATTGTTTTTGATCTTCAGATCAGTAGTAAAGAATAACGTGAGGAAGACACAACTGTTGTGTTTACATTTCAATGCTAAAGTTTCGTACTTAGAGATGTCTTAAATGGTTAGTGAGTTTGGGACACAAATACAACTTGTCTCCTGAACAAAAAGTTGTATTCATATGGGGCTCTCACCCAAAGATTTCTGATGTCCAGTTTGATTGCAAATGAATGTGTTGCCGATCTGACATCCAGTATGTCTGTCACAAAGCAGCTATCTTGAAAATCATGTCGCTACTACTCCTCCAGAATAGATGGTCAAATCAACATGAGGTTTTCTTGGAAAGACCTTGTGATGTCTACTTGGTCCTAAATGAAAATGGTGCCGGTTTTACTTTAAGTGTGGTGACCACAGTATTCCGTTCCATTGCAAAAATTTGAATAGATGATCATTATGATATGGGGTATTGGCTAAAAGACTTCTAATGTCTGCATTGTCCTAAATGAAACAGGTCAGTGAGTAGCTTTCCCTGTTTGGATGCTTCTCCCAAAATTTTCCTTCAAAGAATCTATTGGTTGTCATGTATTGCCTGTAATGTTAAACTACAAAACAAACTGATAACATATTTACAGTCTCTTCCTCTTCTATAATGAGCTGATTAAAATGGTCACAGAAGCTATTTAGATTTTATTTTACAACTACTGCAGGAAAGAGGAAGGGTAGGGAAAACCTTCATCTCTTAAAGGTTTCAACTGATATTTCAGCAGCCAATCTCTCAAGAGACCTTATGAATCTCACAGAAAGAACAAAATCGCTTGAAGTCAGGGTTATCACTCCTTTCTGGGCATCACTCATCTTTTAACAATTTAATGATAGCTGTTTTGGCAAATACATACCTGTTCTTTTTACATGTGGTCATTAGCAAGCCTGAGCCATGCTATATTTTATCTGGTTGTGATAGTCACTGCACATCAGCCACTAAGACAGACATCAGTCAGGGTGAGTAATTTTTCCACATTTTACTTCTTTCCAGTTCACAACCACCCTCATTACTTATAAATTCAGCTTAATTATAGTGACAGGCAAGTTATTAATGTCATTAAAATGTAGCTTTTAGATGGACTTAAACTAAACTAAATCATGAAGTACTTAGCTGACACTACTTGGATGCCATCTTGCCACCAAGTTCTACTGTCCTTTAGTCAACATCCTGAAAAGGAAACGTTAACTAAATTGCAAAAGGCTGATGATGTATTTATGCTGCGGTCCCTGCACATGTTTAAAGAATTCTCTAAAACAGGGAAGCTGGTCCATCCAGCATGGAAGAGATGTTTCCATTGCAGAGAGGTAAAGCATAAATAATAGTGACAGGTAAATAATACATCATTAAAATTAGCTTTATTCCTATCCCCTCCCCCCCAAAAAAAACAATTTACAAACATTTAAATTTTAGGTAACCTATTTCAAGTATCATCTGATTACTTATTTCCATTGGAACATAAATTCATATATATATATATATATATATATATATATATATATATATATATGTATGTATGTATGTATGTGTGTGTGTGTGGTTCCATCATCAGGTGGGGATCCCCTTTGCTAGAGCGGTTCAGCATTGACCCACAACGCTCGCCAGCAGGAGTGTGTAGACTGTTTATCAGCCTAGAATCAATTAAATCTTATATTGCTTTTATCTCTTCTACCAAATATGTGAAGCTTTCTCAGCCTGTGTGTCAACTTTGGAGTTTAATTTCCAAGGCTAGCTCCTGTTGTCCCAGTGGCTACCCTAGCACTCCAAAAGGTCTCAGATGAAAAGCCACAGCATCCTATTTCCACAATTAGATTCCAGGCCTTACAACCGTTCTGCTGGCACTCATGGACGAGAGTTGATACTTTGGCCAATTTCCTTTCATGGGCCTCATCAGTTCTGACTTACCATGGCACTGTCAGTTGCTACAAAATCGTCGATTTAGTACCTCCTGAATACAGTACAATATCAGATCTGATGTTGGTGTTACAGAAGTCTCTAGGGACCTTTGTTACATCAGCCTGTATATACCAGTCCTGTTTCATTAAGATGCCTCTTGCTTCAGCCTTTTGTTTTGTGTCGCACTGCTTCTCACGAGGTAGATTAAGTTTTGACCACTTTTCACTTACTGATTCTTTCTGCTGACTATATCCACACTGGCCGTAATCTCAGCAAACACGTTTGGTCATGACTTCAACGATAATGATTCTCGGTTAGAGGTACATTGTAGGATGACAGCAAGATAAACGAGATTGCACAATATGTCCAATGGATCACTTCATAAAAATGTTTGTTTTGCAAAATGTACAACAGATCGGCAACACAACAAGGTGCAAAAAGTTGAATAAAACGGTTCCAATACTGAAGTACTATTGCAATATTAGAACAGATAATGTTCGATACTTTTCTTCTCACTTTTACAGAAAGAACATTTGTCGTTATCTAATATTTTTTTTCGTTTAATTAGTGGTGACGATTATTTGATGATCCAATTAAAAATTAAAAGAGATCAAAGTTGTTTTCTTGGTACAAAGTTTTTCTATATATCTCGGACTCACTACTTATATTTTCATTTAATACCTGTATCCACATTACATGCTTAGCAGTGTCTTGCGTCTCTACATTTTTTTATAAAAAGTCTTCATAAACAAACTTCAGTGAATTTTATTGGCAAGTTCATTATTTTATAAGGGGCCCCGAGTGGCCGAGTGGTCTAAAGCGCTCTCCGTTACGGATCACTGCCATTTCACCTCTGTCAGCGTGGGTTCGAGGCTAAGATTTGGCGAATGTGGATATGTGAGAAAGCTTGCCAGTAGCTTCTCGTGGGTCGGTGGTTCCTTCTGCGGATTTCTCGGTTTCTTCCTCTACCATTAATACTGGCCGCCATGTATAGTCTATCATGTGCTAAAATAATCGCGTTTAGCCCCACAACAGCAACATTATTTTATCCTCCTGCTTATTGAACATGACGTGATCCAAATGATTTTTGATTGCATTTTGTTGTTGTTGTAGGGTTTAACGCTATTTCTCAGCACAATATGGCGGCCAGTATTAATGGTGAAGGAAGAACCCTGGAAAACCCCGGGAAGAGCCACCGGCCCACGAGAAGCTACTGGCAGGCTTTCTCACTTACCCACGTTAGCCGAGTCTGGACAGAGGTGAGATGGCAGTGATCCGTAACGGTCAGCGCTTTAGACCACTCGGGGCTCCGATTTCATTTTGTTATGGTTTTGGATATTAAAGAGAATTATTTTTAAACAATCATCGGAACCAGTTTTTCGTTTATCAATTCAAAAGAAATTGAATTACCGTGATCATCAACTTAACAACTTCAGTGCTAATTTCTCTCCTGGATTGGTAGAATCATTGGTGGAACAAAATGTAAAATTACGGGAATGCTCATTTAGAATTTGCTGTTTCTTCTTTATAGTTTGATACTGCGAAAGTTAATCTCTCCCGAAACTTTTTTTATTGAGCATACAAATTCATCTAATTTCCACCTTCAAAAATTCAGAATATTCTATATATTTCTGAATGTAATTGTAATAACTAGGTATTGTGGTGTTCCCAAGTAATGTTTTAACCCGTCTTAACCGAGATTTATACACTTTCATTTTTTTTACTGAAAGTTCTATTCTCAAAGTACCATTCCCTGACTGCTTTTGTCTCTAAACATTTGTATGTTTCTAAAATGCTATCAAAAGTTTTGTTACACTCTTGCACCACCCATTTGAGTATCGCTACACAAGGTTTTCATTTAGTCCATGACAAGGCACCCGTGCTAACGTATGCCGTCGTGACAAACTTCTCAAGGGAGTACAACATCCAAAATTTTGCCACAGCTTGTACTATTTACGTTATTAAAGATTCTCAGAAAGGCAGACAACATAAAAAACATGTAGCATTACGAAATACAATTTTCCTGTGTACGATAAATATTTCAAAACCTGAATACAGAATGGCATTTAATAACTGGATAATCAAACTGAGAAAATGTTTAAAGTTACCTTTGAAGTCTGTTGTATTTTTGATGTACTGACAATGTAAAGTGATAAACATTTTTGTACAGCACACGTATATTCTTTTAAATACTCCTCGTATAAATGTCTTAAAACCAACCAGGATAGGTTAACTTTTATTGCCTACAGCTCAAGGAACACGTACTACGTCAGACATATTCAATAATATAGGACATTGGGGGTGGGTGGCAGAATTTATTTTTTTTTAAAATAAAAAAGTCTACTTTTACAGATTTGAAGATCCGTTCTTTTAGAGATGTTCTATATAGTTAAATATATTTGAAATAATTAAACCCGATCTATAGACCAAATATGCTACTAAGTTAGAGTAGATCATTATTAATATTAAAGTCAGAGGTCACAATATTTCTTTTTATAGACAAGAATCAACGTGGAATTATCATCATACAAAAGGCTGTATTACAGTGTAGACAACTCTATAGGTTGATTATATTTGCGTTTCTGGAGTATATGTAGGAAACTTTTTACGAGTGAAGTGGAAACATTGCAAAACCAAGACTTCACGAGTGAAGTGGAAACATTGCAGTATCATGCAATGACTTCACGATTGAAGTGGAAACATTGCATTATCGTGAATTCACGATTCAACTGGAAATATTTCATTGTCATGATGTCACGATTGAAGTGGACACATTGCAATGTCATGGCTTCAGGATTGAAGTGAAAATAGTGCATTGTCATGACGTTAAGAGTGAAGTGGAAACACTGCATCATCATGACTTCATTATTGAAGTGGAAACATTGCATTGTCATGTTAAGACTTCACGTGCGAAGCGGAAACATTACATTGTCATGACTTAACAATTTTAGAGAAAAATTGCATTTCAGTGAGTGGCGAAGCCAAAATTACCAATATTAAATGTTTCTACTTCATGAGTGAAATATTTCTGCATATCTACTAAAATACTACATTTTCTTTTATTAGCTAGTCTTGAAAAGGACAAAACCGTCAACTTGCATATGTTTTCGCCTTTCTCTGCCCAAAACAATGAACAGCTAAATTCGTAAATTTTGCAATACTTTGGAACAGTGGCGTTTAACAAATGTAGCATTTTTGTATCATGATTCGAATTATGCATTGTATCAAACTAATGACTATATTTTTACAAAACTGAGAATATCTCGATAATCGCTAACAGTTTTCATGCGCGGATTGACACTGATATGGCATGGTAATGTATTTAGAAACATAGCGGAGAGGTTATATTTGACGGAAGTGCAAGATCATTATATTTGAGTGCAAGATCATTAAGCAAAATATTTTTAACGATTGTTCGTTTACCTGCATAGATTTCCATTCTTTATTTTGTTTATCTCTACATTCAAAAGAGAAATAAGTTTTGTGTGGTTCAAGCAAGCTGACAATCTTGTTCGGTAGCAGGCGCTACATCCAAGTATATTGTCACATAATTTTCGGTTTGTTATCAACACTAATCATCTTCCGATCGAAAAAACAATTCTTCAAAGAAGAATGTGATGCGAGTTGAAAGTGTTACTTAAATAATATTATAACTATATTGAAAACATTAATACTTTCAATATACCATTTTTTTGTTTAGAGTTTATTTCATACATTTTTTGATGGCACTTCACCGATTGCATAAATGCACATTAGTACAGTTAAAAAAATTAAGATCTGTATATTCTTACGTGGAGGGACATGGATTAAGGGAGGGAGACAGGGACGGAGGGATAGAAGTAGCAGGAGGCGAAAAAATAAGCCAAACAAAGGCGCAGCTCACCAGTTATTATGTACTTTTGAGAGAGTGATGTATGTAAGATAAAGTTGTTTGCATTTAAAGCATGCATAATGGAGAGAATATTGGCATACCTCTATGCTACTTTCATGTAATGTGGCTGACATTTCTTTGGATATTGTACTTTTGGAAATTGTAAATGATCTTAGCACACTGTTATCTAAAATGACTGCTCCCTTATGCTCCAAAAATCAACCTGGACTTGTATAAAGTACACTATCCTTGGTAGCTATTAAAATAGGGAAAATGAATTTTGCCAGACAATACCAGCTCCTGAAACTGCAGTGAATGAATTGCCAAATATATCAAATGTAAAGAAAATGTTATCGGTTCTTTTTTTTTTTTACAATTTACCTCTGAAGTTCGGGAAGTGAAAATGAGCAAGTGAAGCTAGCACTTTTTTTTTTGGAAAGGTTCACATTTGGAGTAAAGCCAAGCTGTATACGTTTTAACCCATATTACACCCATCAATCATACACCAAAATAAAGGGAATTTAAGGTTCTTTGAACAATGCCTAAGATATACAAAGTCTTTTTTTAAAAAGCCAGTATAACTAGTGAGGAACCCCGTGGAAATTCTTTTCTTTAATTAAAATTCTAACCTTATTCTAAATACGAAACTGTAGAGCGCCACCAAACATAAGGTAGATATATTTCCTTACTGGAAAAAAGTAGTTCCAAAAGTGATAACGAGTAGCGAGATCTTTTTCGTCCTTATATATATCAGCATCCCTCAATAAATTTATATATCTCTCATTATATGAGAACGTCAAACTATAAGATTTAAACTTATCAGCTTTCACTGAAGTTCTGCGTGTTGCTTATTGTTAATTAGTAATTACATGTAATGCGGTGCCACAAAATTTTAATAGTGCTGCGCAGCGATCAGATATATCATCGACCGTGCACCATTCCTACACGGGGCCCCGAGTGGGCTAGTGGTCTAAAGCGCTGTCCGTTACGGATCAATGCCATCTCACCTCTGTCTGCGTGGGTTCGAGTCTAGGATTCGGCGAATGTAGATATGTGAGAAAGCTTGCCAGTAGCTTCTCGTGGGTCGGTGGTTCTTTCCGGTGATTTCCCGGTTTCTTCCTCCACCATTAATACTGGCCACCATGAATAGCCTATCGTGTGCTGAAAAATGGCGTTAAGCCCAACAAGAACAACCATTCCTACACCTAGACACATTTCATTATAGTTTTGTTGCATTGCAAGTAAATTTTCATAAATCTTGCATGCCAATAGTTTATGGAGGTGCTGATTGCACTATGGTATTTTACAACTGGATGGGTATGAATGCAAAACCTGTCCACGATGAGCTAAAATTATTTTATATGTGCAAGCAACAGACGACGCTGAAATGCATTTCAAGGCAACAACCATTTATAACTTCTGAAATAAAAAAAAAGAAAAAGATTTTAAAGCAGTGTGATTTATTATGACTGCTTTTCGGAGTATATAAAGAGCAATTTAAGTTTGATACAGGGTTCATTCATAATTTCGCAGTATAGAATCATCAAAGAGCTGGCAACACGAGATTCAATAAATTAAGTAAAAATAATACCGAATAATGACTAGATATTTTTTTCCATCTAGTAACGATTTCGTGTTTGATTGAATAGAAAGAAATGGGGAAAATGTATTGAGAAAGAATAGATATTCCAAGCTCTCGAAGAAAGTATTACAGAATTTATGTTAGGGTTATCTAAATGACAAAAGTGTGGGCTTTATTAAACGTCGAAATAACAAATACGGTGATAAAAAGAAGCTGAATTTCACTGATTATCTGTTGAAACATTATGATGTGAAACAAAATATAGATATGTGACTCTCCAATGAATAATATATAGTTAACGACACATAAATAACACATTTTCTGAACATCATAATGATGAGTTAAATAGTGTATAACTAGAGAGGTATGTTGGTTAAGATTTAAAAATAAAAACAACTTTATTTTAAGACGTATAAAGAAAAGAAAGTGTAAACTAATGCTTAAGGTAAAAATAATTTCAAATTAGCGATGTACAAAGAGTATCGTAAAAATCACGTTAAAAACTGGTAAACTTTACATAGTGCCCTGCCAAATTTTCCATAAAGTCAGTATTTTGTATTGAAAAGGAAAGTAAAGTCTCATTAAAATTTTTTTATTTTGTTCTGTTTCGGAATAACTACAATTTCATATAGGACATTGTATGTGGTGACATCATTTTAACAAAGATACTTTTAATTTGCTTTATACGTACTTGCAATAGAAGACGATCTTTTTCGCGAGTCGTCTTTTAAATCTTTTCTGACATAGCCGTCCTTGTGCGCCATCAATTAGAAATACATTTCATTATGTATGCCACAAACGGCTAGTATAGTTAGGCTTAGTAGCTTTCTTTTTGTACGTCATAAGATTTTCCACAATCGTAAATTAAAATCAGTTATCGCTTCCTTGGTAGATATTAACCAGCAATTCAAACCATTGTTTAATTCATCTTCATTATCTATTATGCTCACATTTTCATATTTGCAAACCTGGTTTCTGTGGCAA